>JACXSJ010003712.1:6926-20317 GCA_014851325.1 Pentalonia nigronervosa | reverse complement strand
GACAATAAATGTATGAATATAAGTATAGTCATATAGAGCATACAAGTCGCACAATAATATTTTATTCGACCGCAATTAGTAGAACACGAGAATACACGATAACGGATTTCGGGTATTTTAAAAGTTGTTTATAATCGTAGTTCATACACAACGATTGTAAGCTCACAGTGAGACGTTAGTTATAGTGTTACGTTAGATTGTTAGAAATAACATCAATATGGACATTCGAAAGTTTTTCAAAAAACCACGGCTAGAAAATGATGAGATAGTAAGTACAATAAAATTAATTATAATTTATAAATAAATATAATATATTTATAATAATATTATAAATTATTATTATTATTTTTTACATTTTATTTACAGGAAAATAGTTTTAATAACCAGTCACAACCAACTGAACCAGCGAAAAACGCATTTCCAGAAACAAATGTATCAGTGTCACTTCCAGAGATTGTGCACCAAAATGACATAGGATTATATGTGAATAAACCTGCAACTGAAACTATTGACTTGTTTCCGGGACTTCAAAATTTGATTTGGACACCTCCAGAAGACTATAAATTTCCTGTTTCCGAAAAAAGAAATTTAAAATTTCAAAGAAGTTGGTTGCTCAAATATAAATGGTTGGCTTATTCAGCAATTCCGAATGGCGTATTTTGTAAGTATTGTGTGTTGTTTTCTGTCGGAGGTGGAGGGATTGGACATCAAAAGTTGGGACTGTTAGTTAAAAAACCGTTTACAAACTGGAAAAAAGCTTTAGAATCATTTAGTTATAACTAGATGTTATAACTCACTAGAGTATCATAAAACTTCATTATTAAAATCAAATATGAGAGGAGAAATTGATAACCAAAACATTTTACCAGTTGATTTACAAATTTCGGAGCAAAAATTAGATTTCATTAATAAAAGTAAAAAATGTTTGATTCCTATAATCGAAACTTTAATATTATGTGGCCGGCAGGGTTTGGCCCTTCGTGGTTCAAATGATTCAGGGAGAATAACCTCCGAAGAACCTTTAACTAACGATGGTAATTTTCGGGCTCTTTTAAGATATCGAGCAAAAACTGACGATCAGCTTAATACTTTTTTACAAAATTCCTCAAAAAATGCCATGTATATCAGTAACCGTATACAAAACGAATTTATTGTCATATTTCATAATTTAATTCAAAAACAGATTATTGAACGACTCAATAAATCTCAAGCATTTTCAGTAACAGCAGATGAAACTGTCGATATTGCTGGCATAGAACAAGTCTCAATATGTGTAAGGTATTTAAATAATGATGACGGTAAATTAAAAATATGTGAAGATTTTTTAAGCTTTGTACCTGTAGCAGATGTAACTGGGAAAGGTTTATCAAATGTTATTTTGGATTTCCTTGAATATTCTGGAATTGACTGTGCGTATTTATTTGGACAAGGGTATGACGGGGCTAGTACTATGAGTGGTGAATTTTACGGAGTTCAAGCGTATATCAGAGAAAAGTATCATTTAGCTATCTACTCACACTGTGCTGCCCATAGTTTCAATTTGGCAGTTAGTGCCGCATGTAGTATCCCCCAAATTAGAAACTGTCTTGGTACAGTCCAATCTATTTACAACTTCTTTAATACACCAAAACGACTTATTGCACTTCATGATGCAATACAAAATAATGAAACTTTGTTACAAGAAAAGAAAAAAAACTTAAAAAATACTGCGCAACAAGGTGGGTACAACAGCATGAATCAATTGGAACCTATATAGATTTACAACCAGCTGTTATTGACGCCTTAGAAAACATTTCAAGTACTTGGACAGATTCAAAAACAACATCCGGATCTTTTCAACTCCTTTCAGCAATACAAACCTTATAGTTTCAAGTATCAATTCACGTTTTGCATTCAGTACATGCATTGGCTTTATCATTGAGTAGAGTTTTACAAACAGAAAATCAAGATTTGGTCGAGGCTGTTAAGTTAGCAGATGCAGCAAAACACGAACTTGAAGAAAGAAGACAATATTCTACAGAAAACTTCAACAAAATTTTTGTGACTGTAGAAGATATTTGTAAGAAGTACAATATACCTGTGACTAAACCAAGACTTGCATCACGCCAAACTAACCGTTCTAACATTATAATAGACTCCGTAGCAGATTATTCTAAAATTATTATTTACATACCATATCATGATTTATCACTCATCTTCAAGATCGCTTCCTCAAACATCGAAATATTTTGTCCAACTTCTCATGTCTTTTTCCTGTTGAAACTAAATCTTAAGACAAAGTTGCTTGTAAAACGTTGTTTGAAACCTACAGTTCAATTTTATACGACGATTCCCTAGAAATTTGGATAAGTGAGGTAGAAATTTGGCGACGACGACTAGTTGGTAAAAATATTCGAAACGCCCTTGATGCCCTCGACATTTGTAATGCAGATGCATTTCTAAATGTCCATAAAATGTTACGTGTAATGTCAGTTTTGCCTGTGACTACAACGACTAATGAAAGGTCATTTTCAACATTACGTCGGCTGAAAACTTACCTACGATCAACAATGGGCGAAGATCGCTTAAATTGACTGGCGTCATTGAATATTCATCGTGATATAAACGTGAACATAAATCAAGCACTGAATCAATTCTTTTCTGTCCCTCGTCGAGTTAGTTTATTAAAAAAATGATTTGTATTTTATAGTAGGTATTGTTCAAAAAGACATTTAACATAGCTACATATAAAATTAATAATAAATATAAATATGTTATAATACTATTTGCTAATTATTGATTTAACTATGTTATACATTTTTTTTTCAAAACACCCCCCATTCTGAAAGCCTGCGCACGGGCCTGCAATAGTCAATTCATGGATATTATACAGAAAAGACTGTCAATATAAAAAAATTCCAAAAAAAAATATTATGGCATAGTTAGATTTTCGTATTGAAGTTGTTAAATCATTAATAATAGACGCTAGGGATGGAGAAGACAGAGATAGACATAGATAGTGATAATTATGAAGATGACGGCAGTTCTACAATCAACTTTTCTGGATGGTATAATAATTTACCTCCGAAAAATTTTCGCATAAAAGGGCAGCATTTATCATTAGCAGAAAATCTTAATTTTCCAAGTAAATGTCGTCGGAAAGGGTGTAATCTTAAAAGCAGAATTAAATGTGAAAAATGTAATGTTTTTTTGTGTTTAAACAAAAATAATAACTGTTTTTATACATTTCACAAAAATTAAATTAATAAATGTTATGTTTTTATTTTATTGGTTTATAAAAAGGGATAAATTTTTATTTTTAATAAAAACAGGCATTAGTTATTATATTGTGTTAATTGACTATAATTATCATCAAATTTTGAATAATTTTATATAGACATAAAATGGAAATTTAATTTAAACCTAATTAAGTTTTTATGTATTTTGTATTGTTTTAAATTGTTAATAAAGTAAATATTACAAAGAGCAATAAAATAATATGTAAAATTTTTTTTTTTATATTGTACTAATGTCCTAATTTGAGGACAATATTTGGCGTCTTATATACCTTATACGAATAACACATAATATTATAAAAATATTGCTTGCCTTATCATAAACATATCTATTATCAAATACAATAAAGTTGGTAAAATTGCAGTACGAAAAAAAATTAAAGAATTTTCAGGCTGAACTATGATTTTACTTGATGTTCTATTTTGTACACATTAGTTCTATATTATGATATTTTAAAAACTGTGTTCAGATATACACAACTATAATTTGATAGTCCTATTTTCAGTGACGTAGCCAGCGGGTAGGCCTGGTAGGCCCGGGCCTACCCACTTTTTTCCAAAAAAATTTTTTATCCTATTAAATATGTAGTGTATATGACTATAATATGTATTTAAAATAATAGAATTAATATATTGTAAATACGATTTTAATTATCGAAATTAAATCCTGATGGTTTTTAATCGGTTCTGCAAATCAGTTAATGACACGTCTTTTATTTTGAGTGTTATGGTTTAATAACCGATCAATTCCTGTTAATCGGCATCCGTCGAAATGTATAGTGTTTCAAAGCCAGTGTATAATATAATATTATAGCCCGACAGCCCGTATTGCCCGTTTCCTACAATATGATAGATATTAATCTTATCCATTCAATTGACGATTATTTCCAAAAATAACGAGACGGTAATATAAGTTGTAGTCGGATAGATACGCTTGCGATTGTCGATTAGTTTAATACTAATCGCACTGCGTCACTCCGTTCGCCTTTAGTACAACGTAGTGATTATATTTCGCTTATATTTTTACTTAGTCCGTCACATTGCTCGAAAAATGGAACGTTTTTTAATCACACCAGGTAATTTAAAATCAACTGCTGTTTCAACTGTTTTGGAGCCTAATGACCCTGAATCAAGTGCGCGTACACCAATATCAGATACAAATAAACAGTTGAATTTAAACATTTTTGATATTAGTGTAACTTGTGAGGATATCGCTGTACAACCTGTCATCAGTTTTCCTCGTACTTTTATATCTGGGAAGCAACGTAGCTTTCAAAGCAGTTGGTACAATAAGTACCCATGGTTGGAATACTCAATTAAAACGAATGCCGTATTTTGTTATTGTTGTCGTAATTTTCCTTCTCATTCGCAAATTGAAAAAGATGTTCTAATTACTGGTGGATATTCTGATTGGAAAAATATAAGTAACATGACTAAAAAACATGATAAGACTACTTCACATAAAAATGCAATTGCTAAATATGACGCACGGCTATCAACCAAAAAAACTGGATCAATTTCGACTCAAATAAATAAACAAGTCAAGGAGCAAGTTATAAAAAATCGAGCTATTTTAACAGGTGTAATAAGGTGTGTTTTATATTGTGCACGGCAAGACATCGGAATACGAGAACATCGAAGAGAAAGAAAAGAAGAATTCAATAGTGAAAATTATGATGCAAGTTTGTGTTCACGTCATGACGTAAATGAAGGTAACTTTTTAGAAATTATAAAATTACTTTCCATCGAAAATGAACATTTTAAAACAAATTTTAATTTATTACCTAAAAATAGCAACTACATATCGCCTGAAATACAAAATGATATAATAAAAGCTACTTCAAAGCTTGTATTACAATTAATAGTAAATGAAGTTCATATTGGGAGCCAAATATTTAGTTTAATTGTAGATGAGACTAGAGATTAGTCAAAAATTGAACAAATGAGTATTTGTATTCGATATTTGCACAATTTAAAAATTAAAGAAAGATTTTTAGGTTTTGTCGAATTGAACGATTCAAATGCTCAAGCACTGTGTGATGGCATAATATTTTTTTTAAATAATGTTGGTTTAGATGTTTCAAATTGTGTAAGTCAATCATATGATGGGGCGTCAGTAATGTCCGGAGCTTTTTCTAGTGTTCAAACAAAAATAAGGGAATTAGCACAAAATCCGTGTCCGTATATTCATTGGCATGCTCATAGGTTAAACCTAGTTCTAGTTGATGTAACGAAAAATATTCAAGAAGTAGATGAAATACTTGGTTTATTAGAAGCTATTTATGCATTCCAATCGGTATCTACAATTCGCCATCATGCTTTTTTACATGAAAACAAGTATAAAGTACCATAACATTGTGAAACAAGGTGGGTATCAAAACACAAGAGTATTACATTTTTTAAAAATCATTTTATTGATATTTTAAAAGTCCTTAATGCATTTAGAGAAAGTACTAAAAAACAAGAAGCTGTAGAAGCAAAGGATTTGGCCATAAAGTTTGCTAAGTTTGAAGTTATCATAATAATTGTGTGCTTAAACGAAATATTAAATATCATTAATTGCTTATCAATTAACCTGCAATCAACTACTCTTGATATAAAACGATGTATATTTTTAATTAATGCAACCAAGCAACAAATATTAGATTTACGTAATGATGAGAAGTTTTTTGAACTATATGAGCAATCATTGGTTATTGCTCAAAATTCTAAAATACCTACGCTATCAAGTGATAATCACTAGATTATGAGTAGTATAGTATAGTAGATTTGTCATCAAATAGAATACAGCAAAATTCAAGTACTTTGGCCGATTATTATGTAACTATTACCACTGGTAAAAGAATGGCTTATTCATCTGGTGACATGAAAACAGAGCAAAAAAGAATATTTTTTAATATTTTAGACGTAATATATTTCGAAATAAACCGGCGTTTTAATACAAATGATGATATGTATGCAACTTTAGAATCTTTAGACCAAAATTCATCAACCTTTTTAGACAGTGAAATAATTTGTCGTCATGCTGAAACATTTCCATTTTATCGATCAAATGAATTTATTACCAAATTAAAATGCCAATGTAAACTGGGAAAAACCTTATTTTTATCTGTATCTGATATTTTTGAATTATATCAAGAAGTAAAAAAATACAAAGTTGGATTTGAAGAATTAACAATAATTATTGAAAATGTTTTGGTAGTTCCAGTATCTAGTGCCTCAGCAGAAAGGAGTTTCTCGACGATGAAAAGAGTAAAAACATATCTGAGGTCAACGATGACAAGTAGCAGACTAAATAATTTAACTTTGCTGTCTATTGAGAGAGAAATAAGTGGAAAATTCATAGAAAATCCATCTGCTGTAATTGACGAGTTTGCATCAATGAAAAAAAGAAAATTAGAATTTTCAATCTAAAACTATATTAATAAAGCTATATCTTTTTTATTAATTTAATTTTATACTTTTAGTTTTACAATATAAGATAAATCTGTGTAATATGCCTATAATAAATGTATAACATACGGTATTCTGTTACTTTTTTATTTTATAAAACTATTCATTGGCAATCCTTACATCAAAATATCGGGCCTACCCAAAAAAAAGTGTCTAGCTACGCCACTGCCTATTTTGAGCACATTAGGTCTGAAGAGGATATTTGAAATATTTCATTGAATAAATAAGTAACAAAAAATTTAATTGGGTATTCAATACTATTAATTACCAAAAATATTTCTGTGTAGTTTATTATTTTTTAACAATGAAACATAATATCCATTCACAGCTCTAATCATTAAGTGGAGTGTTTATGCTTTGAGTATTTCAACTTAGAAGCTGATGCAAAATAAGTCTGATGACAAGATTTCCATTTATGAAGAATCTACAAACAATTAAATACAATTTGCTCTTGTAGAATATAATTTCTCGTTATATTTATTTTTCCCGTTTATTTTCAGGTTGCATACAGTCTACATTTAATATTCTACACAAGATTGCAATGTATAATTTATTATTGAACTCCTCAGTATTGTTGTATCATTTCTAGACTTAAAACCTTATTTTAATTATTAAAATGATATCTGTCTTAATATTTATTGTTTAAATATTCAATATTTGGAAAGTGACAATCGCTAGCACATGTATCATAAAATTAATAACTTTTGTACAAAAAATAATCTAAAGATTTACATTAAAGTTATCGTTCGTTTTCATATTAACATAATATGTTAGCGATTAATACATTTTTTTTCAATTTAAAATTATCATGTCTTTAATATTTTTGTGATCTTAAAATATGTTATTGTATGTGTGCCAGTTTCGCATTGTCATAAGTTAAATGATGATTTCTAAAAGTGTAAAATACTATTGTATGCAGAAATATTTATAATTAATTTTAAAATTAATTTATATGTATTTTTTCAGGCGCAAGTGGTCCATGTTCTTCCTGTTTTCTATTCAGTTTTTCTCCAGCTTTTTCCTCGCGTTTTCAAATCAGTTTTCCGCGGCTTTTACTTTGCGCACTCACTGTGTTTCTGCCATTTTTCTAACAAGTGCTAATTCTAAACATTTAATTGTTAGAAATATTTATTATTTGATTTATTCCTCGCGCTTTTATTTTCGTTTTCTGCGGTTATTCTATGAAGTGCTAATTCTAAACATTTAATTGTTAGAAATACCTATTTTTATTGTTAATTTTTAATTCTATTTCTATTTTTATTGGTGTTTTTTATTATTTAATTCTTTTTTTATTTATCTTTTTTTTTAAGTGTAGTTTTAGTTGTAGTTGTAGTTATAGTTTTGGCTATCGAAGAGATCTAATCTCAGGCAGCTAAAAAAGTGTCGACGAATTTTTGATTCAGGCACAGCAAACAATTTATAAGCTTAAAAATGAGTTTATAAGATAAATTGTTTGCGATAGCTCACAGAATATCCAAAATTAAATTTTGAGAATGTCTCGGTTTCTGACAGTTGTGTAATTAATATTTCCAATTTCATCTTTAAGAAAGATACTGATCACAATTTGAAAAAATCAATAGTAAACGATATTAAAAGAAAAAAATCATCTCTTCGTAAATGTATTGAAACTATGAACTGTGATAATGTAGCTAATACATCAGAAATGAATAATAGTACAATAATAAATAAAATGTATAAAACATTGTAATTACACGTCTAACGATTTTGTAAATTACAATTACAAAACTCTAACTGACATCTATAAATACATTAAAGTCACTCTAAATGATGTTAATAAATATAAAGCATGCAAAGAATGTAAAATGTACCTCAATCTGCCCTCTTGTCTACCAATGGATTACACAAACAATATTGATTCGAATATTTTTTGTCTTAACACGTTCACGATCGCATGTCAACTATTGTTGACATGGAGTCTCTTTAAAATAACCGATGTCAACTATAGTTGACATGCAGCCTATTTAAGTAAATAGGGTTTCCTGATATGTGGTTTTTTTTTTAACAGCCATATACATTGTATGGTTTTATTCAACACATTTTTCTTTATCATTCGGTACATAGAGTAATAAAACTATAGAGGCGGCATTATGCAAGTATTATGATTATCAGATCGATGCAAAATTGAACGCCATTGTACCCCTCTTACAACTTTAGTGAACACTAGATGGCGTTTTCGACCATGAAATTAAATGGATAATCGACATTATATTTTATTACTCTATGGTGATAACCAGGGCTCGAGACTTGTAGCATTTGCATATTTTTTTGTAGTTTATGAAAAGATAGCAGAGTAAGCAATAAATCCATTTCAGACAAAAATGAACTCAATACCAAAAGTTTTTAGTGCATATTTTAGCATATTCTAGAGGTTTTGATATTTTTTCGACTATTTTGCTATTTATTGCTAATTAATGTAAAAATCGAAAACTCAGTCCTGCAAAAATACATATTTCGGCCACTCATCAGTGATCGACAGTTTTGGGACGTTATAAAACTCATTGTCAATTGAAAAAAATATTCCTAAAATATCCCAATGCAAGACAATATTGTGTTTATCGTATCTTCTATCTTATGCCCGGAATACACGAGGTTAGTTTTTTAAACTAGGATAGCAAGGTCATACTAGTAAGCTAGAAAGTTAGTAATTTTAGCTTCGTGTAAACAGAACTAGCTTTGTTTTTAAGCTAGCAAGCTAGGGAATATTCTAATAAGCTAGCATGTCAAGCCAGGCTAGTTTAATAGGATTGCATTCTATTTTTTTTGAGCTAGCACACCTCCCACCACTGAATCTACTATCCTAGCTAGGTGTTCTATCTCCGTGTGGACGACAAAGCTAGTACATGATCGGCTAGTGCAGTGTTCACGCTTTATTTTTATTACGCCACGTGGTTTGTTAAATGTGAATGCGAAGTTCTTCTAAAAGTAATGCAGATGATCCGCGTTCTTTCCTTCTTAAAATCCACGGTCTTGTCCAAATACGTTTTTCTAGCAACACTTCTAAATCGTCTAATGCAATGTCACATAGTTGCCGAAGCAACTGTTTTATTCTTATTCTATACATTATTCTTTTTTCGAATACGGTTCATTTTTATTTATTTTCATTAAATTTAACTTTACATTTTAAATAGTGCCCGGAATTTGCCCGAAGTAAAGGTCTCGATTATACTAAACTGTAAAAAACTGTTTATAATACAATTTTTCCTAGCATCGTATAAACTATTCTAGCTTCTTCCAAGTCAGTTTAGTAAGCCAGGATAGGCGTTGGAAATAGCTAGATTTCTATCCTAGCTTGAAAAACTAACCTCGTGTATTCCAGGCATTTATGTTGTTTCTGTTATCGACTTCGAACATACTTGCTTATATACCCAATAATTATAGACTGTTCCGATCTACAACGATGTAATCGATTAGTTTACGTCGACTTTTGATTGCCCTCGTATGTACGTTTTTATTCGTATAGTGAATTTGTGAATTCACTATTGTATTTTTTATACCATGCCAAAAGATAAATTATCACTAGCCCGACGGTTAAAAAGCTATGTACAAGAATTCGGTTCAGATACGTTTTCACACGATTCATCTATTCTTTTCTGCAAATACTGTGAAATTAAAGTAAATTGTGAAAAAAAATTCAATGTAACACAACATCTTAAAACTGACAAACATACAAAAGCAATTAAACGTAAACAAGTAGAATCAGTAAAATAGAAATTTTTAACACATTCAAGTAAGAAATCATGTTTCAATAAAGATTTGTGTCAGGCCTTATTATCCGCTAACATACATCTAAATAAACTTTCAAATAAACGATTCCGCAGTTTTTTAAGTACTTACACGGGTAAAGAAATTCCAATGGAATCTACATTAAGACAAGGATATGTCGATGATATATATATTGAAACAATGGAAAAAATTAAGTCAGAAATTTCTAACAAGAATTTATAGCTTAGCATTGACGAAACTTCAGATATAGAAGGGCGTTTCATTGCAAATATTATAGTGTGCATTTTGGAAGTAGATCAACCGGGAAAAATATTTTTAATAAATTCGGAAGAACTGGAAAAACCAATTATTCAACGATAAGCAAACTGTTTGATGATTCTATTCAGTTAATGGGTATTGAACGTGATAGAGTGTTACTATTTTTAACTGATGTTGCGCCGTACATGATAAAATCGGCTACAGCACTTACAGCCCTGTATATTAAAATGATTCATGTGACATGTGCTGCCCTTGGCCTTCATAGTGTGGCAGAAGAAGTTAGAGGACATTTCAAATTAGTTGATAAAGTCATAGCCAGTGTTAAAAAAACGTTTAGAAAAGCTCCAAACCGTATACAACTTTTTAAATCTGAAGCTTCCTAAATAAGTAAGTCTTCCTCCAGAACCTATCATTACCCGATGGGGTACATGGTAACGGCCTCTAATTATTACTGCGATAATTTAAATATAATTCGTTCTGTTTTTGAAAAACTTGACAACGACGTAGCAGTCAGCATCAAAAAGGCAAAAAAATACATCAATGAAAACTGTATTGATACAGATCTTATTTTTATCAAATCAAATTTTTCAACTCTGACTACTTCTTTAAAAAAACTACAAGAACAAGATTTGTTATTATTTGACTCAATTCAAATAATAAATGATGTAGAAAAATCATTCAATACACTACGTGGTCAAATTGGGTTAAAAATACAGTCAAAACTAAAAAATGTTTTAGAAAAAAATAATGGTCTAACGCTTTTAAAAAATATTTCTTGCATGTTATCGGGTACTGGAGACATTGAAGGATTAAACGGGTTTCCAGAAGATATTTCTAGTCGTGATATTCCTTATGTCAAGTACGCTCCCATCCAGTGACGTAACCAGGGGGTGGTTGGGTGTTGAGCCCCTCCCACCATTGGTTTTTATTTAATAATTATTCAATTCCCTGTACGCCATATAGATGTAGTATTACTCTATGCTGTATGTACGGCGTCGACGATAATTGACAGTGGTCATCGAGATAAACAATACTGTTGTTGTAAATAATATTATATTATACTGTATTGTTTATATATCTCTTCCGCGGCTAAGTACGATACATACACGTACGGTGCGTTACATTCTTATTTGAAAATGGTACGTAACAACTAAAATCGTAACAATATAATAATGCGTATATAACATCATATTGGTTATTGGATTACCGATATTCCTTGTTATCAGTTTATCACTTATATTAGTTATCAATTTATCATGTACGAAAACGGTTTTTTTTCTCATCACTCATCAGTATTATTCAATTGACAATAAGGTATTTAATGTCTTTCTTTTGTATAACTAAATACCTAATCCTGACTACTGTTAATGTTCTAAACAGGTACCTAATAAATATTATTAAATCAAGATGGAACTATCTAATTCAAACTCCCAAAAGCGCAATCAAACTAATAATCTTTTAGGATATTTTAAGAAATTGAAACCCACCCCAGAACAGCCAGAACTGTCAGAATCTAAAGTTGAATCCACAAGTAATAATTCAGATAATGTTGAATCTAAGGGTAATAATCCTGACAATGTTTTGTCCACTAGTAATATTCCTGATAATGTTGAATTCACTTGTAATGATCTTGATAGTCTTCCCAATATTAACCCAATTGGGTAATCAGTAATCCTAATTGGATTACTGATTCATCAGGCAGTAAAGGTAAGTAGAAAAGTAATATATAAATACTACCTAAAGAAAAATGTTTTTTTTTATTTACATAATATGCCCTATTATTATAGAATTTAATAATTTTAATTCTATTAAATCAATTAAGAATGTTACACTATGGTATGTTATGACTTATGTAATATTTATCATCCTTGTTATTATTCTTTTCTTCTTCTTCCGTGACTTCGGCCTTCAAGACCATGTCGTCCAACAGATTTGTCTCCAAGTTTCCCTATCTAAAGCTAACTCCTTCCAATCCAATCCTGGTCTCACTTTCTCTATATCTTCTTTGATCCTATCTTCCCAGCGTAACCTCGGCCTTCCAAGTGGTCGTTTTCCTCTCGGTGCATTCTCTTGTACTATTTTTATCAATGACCCTGTTTTTCTCCAAGAATATCCTGCCCACTTCAGTCTTCTTTTGGTGATATCTTCTTTAATGCTTGATTTTTGATACAAATTCTGAAGTTCTTTGTTTTTAAGTATTCTCCATTCACCCGTATGTTCGTCTATACATGGTCCATAGATTTTCCTCAGTACCTTTCTTTCAAACACTAGAAGAGCATTTTCGTCTTTTTTCCTCAAGGTCCAAGTTTTCGATCCACATGTCACCACTTGCTTGATAAGTGTCTGGTATATTTGGGACTTCAGATTTTTTGAGATTACTCTAGATTTTAATAGCTTTGTCAGGCCAAAATAACATTTATTGGCAGCTTGTATCCTTGCTTTTATTTCCGTACCTATTTCACTCTGCTGTGTAATTAGTGTGCCAAGGTATTTGAACTGCTGTACTCTTTTGAATTTGTAGTTTTCGACTTCTAGGACCTCGTTACGACAGCCTATTTGTTCATGTCTTTGCACGACCATATACTCAGTTTTTTCAGCGTTAATCTCTAGGCCTACACGTTTAGCAGCATTTATGAGTTGTTTTGACTGTTCTTTAAGTTT
>JACXSJ010003711.1:0-20009 GCA_014851325.1 Pentalonia nigronervosa | reverse complement strand
TTTGTGGTGTGCGTGGCACATTAATTTACATGTTATTATAGTATCTAGTTGGTGGACGTATTCGTTAATTTTAAAGAATGTATTTAATTTATAAATTATTTGTTTGTATGTATAATAGTTAATATTTAAAATAAAACGTCTATATAATGAATTACGTATATAAATGTCTGAGCATCTTAAACACGATGCAAATTATTAACTACAATAATGAAATCGTTTTTTTTTAAGATTACTTTAAAAAATGATAAAAAGTCCATTACATTTTTTTAATAATGATCTGTGAATCTCATGTTGTAAATTATCTACGAGAAGGTACTCTAGAATCAATCCTACGAGTTACGTTTTTAATAAAAAAAATATCAACTGTGAATAAATAATTACAGTATTTTAACAATTATCATTGAAGGCGTCTTTTTGGCCGTGCGTTTTTACAAAATTGTTTTCGGGAATCAGCAGACGTTTTGGAATATAATTCTAACTGAAGTACATCCAACTGTCATCAGATAGACTTGATTTATGAAACTCTGAAATATATCTCAAATATCTTGAAAATGGTATAAAAAAAAAACTTCATAAAAAATAAACGCCAAAACTACTAATATATTATCTAAAATATTATAATTAACATAAAAATGTAATAAAATATAAAAATCGTTTGTAATTTTTGATAATAATACTATTATCCTTATAATGACCAAATAAATCAAAATAGTCAATTATATTATATCATAATTTCTTATCAGAAAACTACATACTAGCCTATCTCATGTGTAAATATTATACAGAATTTATGTACATAAAACATATTTTACCTATACATATCGATTTAAATATTTTTTAGTTTTACACTTGTAGTATGATATGCCGAATATATAATAAATAGGTAATAATAAAAGTGAACACGTATAGATTATAATTAATAAAAATACTTGAGTACAATTAATACCATTAAGCAAAAATTCCCTTTGCGGCTAGAGGTAACCTACTCTTTTGGTTATGTAATAAATATTTTAATTTAGTTAGGAATATATATGATTAAATAAACTTTGAAAAAATTATTTATATTATACAAAATCATTATTTCTGTTCGAATGCAATTACATATAAAGGTAGTACTCATTTATAAAAATAAAAAATATACATACAAAAAAAAAAATTGCAATCTATTTAGGTGTCATAATGTTTTTAGTAATCAATTACTGAGAATGTGTTAAATAATAGCTTAGTAGTTATAGTAATGAAATATATAATTACTGACACAAAAAAAAAAAAAAAATAATACATTTATGCTTTAATGCTTCTATACAAATATAGTTTTATAAACGAGTGAGACAAAATTCATTCAAAATAAAATGGAAATGTTTTTTTTATCTATGATTATTATTTTTTTAATAATATCCAACTAAATAAATAATTTACAATTTTTTTTTAAATTCGTACTTAAATATCGAATATTTTTTATTCTTAGCTGAATCCTTACATCAGTATTATATTATAATTTAATTATCCTTTATTAAAATTTTTTTTTAAAACATATGTTAAAAAATAAAGATTATTATTTAAAAATATAATGATTGTACACAAGTATAAATATTAACTTACATGTAAAGTCGATCTACTCTATTTCTTTAACGATTGGTTCATGAAGCAAGGTATGTATAGCCACACCAAGCTTAATAAATGATTCTTAAAAAAAATTAACAAAATAAAAACATAAATTAGATTTTTTAGGACGAGAATATTTTTTGCAATGTTTAATTAAAATGTTACATTTTTAATCGATATATATATATGACTAGATTTTTATTATTTATTTTTAGTATTATAATTAATTTTGATAACTAGATTTTAGAATTTTTTTTTAAAAATGTTCTAATTTACAGCCACGACCGTTCAAATTTATTCATGAAAGTAAATAGTACACACGTGCTTATTCATGATCAATTAGGCTGCGATACTTACAAAACCAGATAATCTAATTTATATTTCAATAACGAGACTAACAGTAATGTTTAAATTCACTTTTATTAAAAATACATTTTATGGCAGATGATATTCAAAAGCCGAAAATTTTTGGCTAGAGACTTTTCCTTAGCTTAGGTCAATAGCTTTATACAATATATTTAATTGTTTGTGGTAGCAATTACATTAAATTAAAGCATTTTTTTTTAACATTCACGTAGTGGAAGAGGCAGGGGACGTATATCTATTTGCCGTTAAATGCGATTTTTCGTTTCGTTGTTCCCGAAAAATGACATGACGTTTTCTGACTGATAGACGGATCCGATTATTTCACAATTGGTCTCTGATATTATGTTATGATTTTCTTTCTTCTTTATTTGCATTCTATCATCAGGTATCTAACTGTAAGAGTGACTCCGCACATGAGTTGCATTCCGACGGTGTTTGGTTTTTAATGAAGTGCAGTCCGTGTGCGAGGTGGGCGTGGCACCGATTCTCAGTCGGTTTATTATTATTTCTGTTTTTCACAATATTTTATATTGTAGCCAGGAGTTTATGCTTTGTTTTATTTCTCGTCATTTATATTGTTTAGATTATGAGTATAGTATTATAGCGTTTAACGCACGTGTCGCACGATAAACATTGTCAGAATGTCGAAGAAGGTCTATATCTTTTACGATAGTTTATAATATTATTGGCAAACGTTTTCGATTTTCATGGATTTTGTAAAGCTATCGAGAAACATTCTAATACAATATAGCACTTTTACGTGCAAACATTCGTGTTTTTTTAATGCTCGTGAAAGGTTTTCATAATAACTAAAAAAGAACTGACAAGTTTTGTAGGTGTCTCATTGAGTTTGCATTCGTTGATTCATATGCATAATATATCCGTGCATGTATACCTACACATCATTACACTACACTACCCTTTTGTTGACGAAACTTTAATACTTATATTTCAATAGGTACTGAACTTCAACTTTAAAAATACTTGTAAAAATCAGATCTATATTTAGCTGAATCGCGGCAGAATCCTTGAGTTTCGAATTGTAGTTCGGAAAGAAAAAAAAGAAAACTTTCACACGAACAGGACGTAACTATTTTGTAACGAAACGTAACAACGATATCTGTTTTCCTCGGTTTGTAACTCATTTTTTAACTAATTTTTTATACTGGGTGCATGCGGTGGAGTGTCGTCACCGTGGACTTATGCGGTTGATAGACAGTCAATTAAACTTACTGTCGTTAATTATAATATTATTTTTAAAGACCAGATTCTCGTGCAATTGTATCTTTTTATGGCGTTTCAAATAAGCTACAAATCCAAATCAAGAGATGTAAATTAATTTAAAGAAAGTTTTATTTTGCACAAAATTGCACGTTTCAGGGATATTTTTTATAAATATGCACTAACTAGTACTTTTATACAAATATTTTTGCTTCATAATCTATTATAGCATATATTTTGTAATGTGTGTTACTTTATCAGCTTTATTTGCTGTATTATGTTATAATATGCGAATCGTTGGACTTTTATGTCTAATAATATAATTATATATAAATCGATAAAACATAATACAACGTAATTAAAATAATTAATACTAGTACGATTGTCGATTACATATATACGACTAATATTAACCGATTAAAATTTTTAAATAGATGTAGTTGAAACAGTAAGAGATGAGCTTAAGAAAATTAAGAATGAAAAAGGACAAATACTCTATGAAAAATTCAATTCAGTATTTTATAAAAATCTGGGATACAATATCTTAAAACTACACAATAATTCAATAAACGGTAATGACGTAGATTTAAAAGAAGATCTTACTATACAAGTTGCTACAAATAATGCCCGATAACAAGTGACGATGTAGAAAGTGTGTTTATACAATTGAAATACAAATTAATTAACGGAAGACATGATTTCACAGAAAAAACTTAGATAATATGTACATGATAATAAATTTTAATCAAATATTGCAAATCGGTTTAAATTTCATATTTTTATATAATATTTAACTTATAATTAATGCCAACTAATAAATAATTATATTATAAAAAAAGGTAATAGAAATAAAATTTGAAGTATCCATGATGAAAAATTTGTTATGTGATATCTAATAAAAATTTGTTTTTGCACGATTTTGTAAATTTCAGTATTTTATTTACACGTTTTTTAGGTGTTAGCTGCACAAAAATTCGGTCTTTATTATTATTATGTAAAAACCAAATAATAATAATATGCTCCATAATTAATCGACTAGTAATTGGATACGCACATCTTTTTTGATGAGTCATTCTCCATAATACGACACATGTTGAATTACATTAACGGTCGACCGAAAATAATCACCGAATGTCAAAAATATCAAAATTACTGCAACAATTTCATATCTCAAAACAAATCTGCATAAGCTCTAGGACCGAATCTACTAGATATTATATAGAATACAATTTCATTTCTAAAAATGTCTAAATCGTAAAATATTTAATTAAAAAAAAAAATCTTTAAATCATAAATACAAATGTATATAATAATATTATACCAATAGCCGAGTTACCGATGTATTTTAAGATAAATAAAAAAATAATAATATGTTTGCATGTGTGTGTAATACTATTCGATAATACAATCACCAAGATAGTTTCCAGAGAAATAGAGATAAGGAGACCAAACTCGTAAGCAATAAGCGACCCGCAAAATATTTCACATTTATTTTCCTAACAGTCTGTCGCATACAATGCATTAACTCGCCTAACATTATGACGTTTCCTTGTTGATTATTTTTTTTTTCAATAAATATTACTTTTTATTTTGGTACATTTCGTAGGGTTTAAAATTACGCGTTTATATACATTATTATTCGTATTATTTTACATTACAAAATATTGTGAACGTTTCGTAAAAAAATTTCAAATTTGAAACGATGAGACGATGTACTTTCCATATTAATATAAATAATGACATCTGGTCATTTTTTTTGATTTTTAAAAAACACGAAAGAAAATAACATTACTGGCCAGTAGCTTTTAAAGTTAGGCGAGTAGCAATAATTTTTTAAAGTATATTTTTACTTAAAGAAATGTATTACCTGTGGTAGGAGTTATAATACTAAAATAATATTTTGATATGCACTTTAATATGACATTTGTAATATTATACGGTATTCATTGCAAACATAGGCGTCGAGAAACATTTTTTTAGTAAGGTCAATAAACATAATATTGTGCCCAACGTTTTAAATAATTGCTCGAGCACCCTGCTATCGTTTTCGACGAAGACGTCGATAGAATATAATAATTAAAATATCCGATTCAATGTCTAAGATGTCGAGGATTTTTGGTCTGGCAGAGCAATATTATTATATTATAGAATGTGAATTGCATGGCGTACGATTAACAAGAAAAAACGTCTATATTAATGAGGTGTAACAATTTGCAGGGAAAAACGCGATTTGGATCCCTGGATATTTAAACGCTTCAATTAAACACGATTTGGGTCCGCTGTAATATTTTATCTCAATGCTATTGAGAACGATGATAGCACTCGAAATCGATACTTTACTTGGAATTTAGAGTGCAATTTGCATATCACTTCAGAGCTCATCAATACAGCCGAAAAAGACATTTTTTTAAGAGAGAAGATTAACACTGTCTTATAAGTGGAGAATTGACACGGTTGTGAAAAACGTGTCTCTTAAGTTTCTTCTCCGGTTCGTGCCTGGACACCGTCATTCTCGCACCGTTTTAATAGCTACCGAATAGCAGTATTATAGCAGCAATTACGCCGCGCCACATCACACTGGTAATGTATATCAATATCTTAGGTATAAAATCAATTAGATGACCACAGCATCCTAAACCAAACGCGCCTACCGTCGATAAGCCCACTACACATATTTGGGACCCAGTTCGTGCCATTATTTAAATATGGAACCTCGCGAACGAATGAACTAATAGCAACGGATGATTGACGATGTGCGTAGATCATAATTCGCGTCTCTGTGGGGCAAGACCACTATACGCGTACTTACAATGCGCCCAATGATACAACTAGACCAATTCTTTTGGAGGTGCACAAATTGTAAAGAATTCCCAGACCCTCAAACCCTACGCTGCACCGTGTATAATATATCAACGACGATTTAAAATGAATATTTATTTACAACTTTTTAATATGAATGAAACAGTGTTACAGGTTAACAACATGAAATTATCACGACATAATATCTGTGTTCAGTAAATAATATTTATTTTAATTACCTACTGCTAGTTCAGGACGACGTGATTCATTTTCTCGATTCGCAAATCAATAATGCCGTAAAAAAATACAATTATTCAGTTAAGGAATTTTTAAATCGGGATGATCCGGACCAAAAGTATAACAGTTTGTAATGGAAGGCCTAAATTTTCAATTTATTTTTAAGTATTTTTTTCAAATATACTATTGGTAAGTACTATAAGACTTATTTTTTGTTTAATATTATTAGTTATCACGGAATATGGGTACTAGATACTATTAGTTATTAACAATAAATACTATTGTCATATATTATATAAACATTAAAATATTTTTTTTCATAAAAAAAAAAACCAGGTCTACATTAAAGTATACAATTAATTATTGTGTCTCGAGTAACTACCGTATCTATTACCTGTTTTATACAACATTAAATCAACTTAAAATTATTTCATAATCCATAATATTGTGTTACAGCTGGGAGCATACCTGGGAGGTATCTAATATATTCCTCGATGTACAGTATAGGTAGAGTACAATATTTTTTGTATTTATTGATAATATTTACTTGGAAATAATCAATATAAAGGCTATTATTTTTTGGGGGTGCACATGTCCCCTGCTGCGTCAACGAATGTGCTTCAATAGCAGTAAGTTTTCGTCGTCAAAACGAAAGAATTTTTTTTCAGAATTTTTGTTTTAATTTCTCCTCATACAGCGGTTGCCTATATGTAGTGGACTCACTGAAATAATATTCAAATCGCTTGTTAATAATGATAGGAATTATATGCAATAAAAAATGGTAAAATATGCAAAAATATGCAACAAAAAATGGGAAAACATGACACAGAATACAAAAACTAACTTTTAGATTCTAAAATATTAAAATACTATTATGAACTATGAATGGGATTCGAAAGTATTAGATAAAGCAATGATGTGGTGTTGAAAATTTTCAAAAATAAAAGACCTGCCGTTAGATCTTAGTATGTTTTTTTATACTTGCTAAAACTACGTTAAATATCACATTACGGAATTATTACGCTTTGAAATTTTTTGATTTCTCTAGGAGTTTGATTGTAATGAAAATCTCCATCTGAATTACTTCCATATTTATATTTTACATATCTACTTTACGTCTATACCTATATAAATACTTGGATACTTTTTTTTCGGATTGATAATACTTTATTTTGTTTTTTAACCTACCACTACGGCTAAAATATACAATAAAATATGGAATTTAAGTGTTTATTGTTGAACAATTCAATAATATGCATTTTATTTAAAATATGCAAAAATATGCAAAATGAAATAACCACCATTTGCTATACCGTGACGTAATTTGTGGACTTTTTAAACAAAAGTAGTAATCGGAAGTTGCAAAAAAAAATATGTCAATGCATATAAATTTTAGCCCCACTTATTATACTCAAAATCGTCTGGAACGGTTCCCGTTGGATGCATCCAACTACATTAAAGATTAAATTCGATTATAAGATTCACCACTATTCAGTTATTAAACTCAAATTTTGGAAGAATGATTGTAGAAATCAAACTTTTTTGTTAAAATATAGAAATAAATTAGTTTTGAAGAGTTATTTTTGTTGGTTATTATTAATTGTTATTATTAGTATTCATGAAACTATATAATTATATGTATACACAATACATATGACGGAATTTCAAATTGCTCGCAACTATATCGTCATTGTAGTGTAAGGTGTGAATACGCCTATCTAGACCAGTTATCGCAAAGTTATCTATGGAATAGATAATGAGAAAAGTTATTCATTACCAAGGCACTTATTTTAATGTACAATACAAGTACGGGCATTATATTTCAGAAACAATCACGCATTTATTTTAATAAATAATAAATGGTATGAATTCTATAATATACAAAATTAAAATATTAAATACATATTATTATCTGATTTCATTTGTAATAAGTTAGAATAACAATACAAGTTTAATATTGTTACAAGTTAGTATATTGTATTATAATAATATTCGGTGGCCTTGTGTGGCGCAGTGATTGGCTTCGGTTCCGAAGTCAAGCATCAGCCGGTGCTACTATTTCCCGGATGGGTGACCATCCGGGTTCTAGTGACAAATCCTCGCCACATGTACAAACGTGTTCTAAGCAACCGTACCCTACCTACAGTAATAAGCCTACTAAAAAAAAAAAAAAATTAGCCTACATACAGCTAATGGCCATAGTTATCAAGCTTCAGTTTAATAAAAAAATAATAATAATAATAATATTAATAATATTATATTTACAAAGTTTTGTTTTATTTTTATTCACTCTGCCTGCTAGTTTCATTCGGTTATAAGTCTCACTCTGTGCTGGTCCCAAAGCGCCGTTTACTGTATTATTTATATTTTTTGGATCATTGTTTTATACCGTAATAATGACGTAATGCTCTGTGTTTTAGGACGCCAGAAGATTATAGAAATATATACATAAGTTTTAAAAGGTATCTACACGTATGCTCGCGGAGTGTATATCCGTCATTGACTTACGAAATTACAATATCAGATGAAAAATAAACGATAGTGTTTTGAAAAAAAATAAAATATTAAATAATATATTTACGGGTTAGGCGTAGGTGTTACTATTATGTTTATACAACCCAAACAACAGATTTATTTAATCCTTTTACTATTGTTCAGCGTTTTGGACGATACAATATAATGTAGTAATATTTTTATGCAAATGTTTTGATTATAGTTAATTATTACCAAACAGCGTGTTCAAATAACCATTCACATTTTGATTTATTAATAAGTTCACCGTGCATTATAAATTATTATTATGATTATCTACGTGGAAAATAAACTTTTCCAACCCACCGCAGGCACATTATTTTTTAGTTCACGTACAATTCCGTGTACGAAACAAGTTTAACATTTTTAACGAGTTTAATAAGCTTAATAATAATACATCTTTTCCATTCACGGTGAAAACGTGTTTCTTAGAAATTAATACTAAAAATGCATTATTAAATGCGCAATAAATGATATTGTATTGCTTTGACGTAATTTTTATTTCACAGAAAATACATTTTTTATTTGCTCGTTTAAGTGAAAACTAAAAATATCACTATCGATTGATAAATAATTATCATGTTATAACGAGAAACTACGGTAAGAGAAAAAAAATAATTCGTTAAAATATATAATGATAATATAATATTTTTCAAATTTTAAATAAAAAAAAAACAGCAACGCAGTACCACAATTGCCTATACAATACGCCGTGTTACAAATAATAAAAATATTATGGGCCACGATTAATTATTATTATTATTATTATTATTTTGATCGTGTCACTTACGTCCCAAATCTTTTTAAAGTCGTTCTGGTGTATCCTGAGCAGCTCGCAAGTTGTTTTCGTGCACACTGTCATGTCTCTGGGCAAGTCATGGACTATTGATTCGCCGAAAGTCGCACCAACGTCCAGACTGACAACGGCCTGGAAAAACACGGAACAGTATTATTCATTGCCTATATTATGTACTCAGTGAAGATCCTTAAAATTGTTTACTACACACGACGAATAATATTATAAATTTGTTATGATTTTATATTATGCCAGGTAAAGTGATATATTATTACAAACAGTGCCTCGATTATTTCTTATCAGATTTCAAATTTTAGTATATCGACAAATTTATTTTTTAAAAATACGTACAAAGTTATATTTTATAATATTGCGTAACTGCAGTGGATATCTGAAAAAAGTAAAATTTAACTAAAGTGTAGTAAAATCAATTATAACAAACAAACTTTATGAATTTGTTTAGTAGTTTAGTATTTATTTCAAGATAGCATGATATTACTTATATATTTGCAGGTAGTATTACTATGTACGTTTTTAGTCGGATTTAAAATTACAATGTGTTATATATTTAATTTATTATTTTGATGAGACCTTCGTTTATATTGTGTGTATTTAAAATAATCATATTATGAGAATCGTGATTTTGACAGATATTCAATTTACTAATTAAGTGTTATACTGTGGCTGTTTTCAAGATACGCACACTCTAATACATAATTATAATATAATGTTTATTTATACATATTTATGGTAGTTACTAGTTATATTATATTAAAAATTAAACTCAGATTAACACTATAAGCATAACAAAAATATGACACTAAATTTATTCTTTTGAGTTCAAAAACCGAAAAATCGATGTGGAGCACTCGACATGGCATACCGACATTGTTACTCATCGATAAGGTCTACACATTTTTCCTAAATTCGTATTTCATAAGCTGATTATTTTATTAAAATTCGGAGAATTTTGAAATAAATTCATAAAATATACAAATAAATATTAAAAGAAATATTTAAACATTATTCTGAACATAAATTAAAATTATATAATATAATATTGTACAATTTAAAAATATAATCCAATTTCTTACAATAATTTATTGATCTAATTTACAGGGTATTATTATTAATATATTTTTTAATTGAAATTCTTTTAAAATATACCTTTACAAACAAGATTTGATTAATTTCTGTTTTGTTGCTGTACATCACAATATCTTTGTGTTTTAAAAATATTTTTTCATCGTTTCTATATCTGAGTATTTTTTATTCTTTACAAAATAGTAATGATTATCAATGAAACTAAGCTTACCTATAGCTTTAAAATAAATTAACTTGTCAAAATAAATCTCCTCTTATATATATTTAAATAAAATGTTATAAATATTATAATATAATATATTATTATATTATATATATTTAAATAAAATGTTATAAATATTATAATATAATATATTATTATCTTAAATCGAGAGACTCATGTTACATGCAATTTTACTATATTTGAAACGTTTCTATTATGAAGACAACTATACGGCGTGTTAAAAAGAGGTTTTCGATGAAATAATAAATGTATGTATGGAATTGAACCTTTTCGATTTCAATGCACAGAGGTGCATGCTAATTGTATATATATATATATATGAATTTCCAATAATACAATATTCTAATATTTTTAACTACGTATAAAATTAACGTGCAATCGATTACATTGAAATATAATATTATGTCTACATACGTATATTCATATAATTAAAAATGTAATTTTTCTCATTTAAAACTTCTAGAACAATTTCCGAGCATCAGATTTAAAATTTACTATAAATTTTTATAATTACACATAATATATGAAATAACCAAAAAGTATATCTTTAATAATTATTAAACGTTAAATACAATCACAAAAATACAGTATTATAAAACGTATAATAATATTTAAAGTTTTTAAGAGATCTAAAACGATAATTCAGTTGTTTTTTGTACAATACAAGGAGTGATGCGATTTTAATAATTTTTTATATGAGTGAAAATTATACTATATTAAGAACATTTAAACTAGTTATGTGCTTTCCCTGCTAGTATCTATAGGGAATTCCAACGATTTATAACTTTAATATCCAATAGTTTGAAATTTTTACCCAACGTAATTACTTTTATTTTAATTATATCTACCTTTTTTTTTTTAAATTGTATTAATCATTTGTTTCACATTAAAAAATTATGCGTATGAATGCGCAGATTTTTTAATTTAAAGTACAGCTAACGGCGGAGAAAAAAAATCACAATATAATAATATTATAAATTAATTTTTTTTTCATTTCAGACTCATCGAATTAAAACTTTACTTAAAACATTATATTTTATAAGCGTAATTTCACAAGCCATACCTATTGAATATTATTTTAACTTTGACTTTCAGTGCTCAATTTGTTGGTTATAATTACGATATCCAATTAGCAATGTTCTATTGTACAGTTTATTTCAATACTATTGTGAATACTGTAATCAACAAGTATCTATTATTTGTTAATAAGTCATCGTAATTTATATAATGTGTACGTCATTTATTATACTCGGTTTTACTCGCGACCACGTATTTAAAATTGTGATTACTTTCAAGTCATCGCCCCCATCACAGATATAATCTCATCGTTTCAAGAAGTATAATATGCATAATAATATATTGTCTTATAATAATTATTATAATTAGGTATTGTTCAAATATGACAAACTGTATTAAAGACAGATTTTTTGTTGACGACGTTCCATTATAATATTAACGAATACGATTACGATGCTAATAGTGAATTAAAAGCAGTGAAATTAACTATGTATACACAAGAAAGCGCAACGACAATTTATTATGTGTAAACAATATCAAGACAATGTGAGATTATTTAAACTTTAAACGTACAGCGTTTATTCGAATATAATGTCCAATGTATGATCAGGAAAATTTTATTAACATAGATTGTAAAAATTATATATAATATATAATTTAACAGAGAACGATTAAAATACAGTAGATTCTTATTATGTCGTGCATCGCTATTTCAAATCGTTCGTTATCTCAAACTACATTGAATTCTCCTTGGAACTACCATTACGCTTAATAGCATTTTTCTCTCAATAATTCGATATAAAATTAATCGTTTTTTTCGTTATTTGGAGTAGGTACACAAATAATATTTTTATTACGGTATGAACAGAACATTTTGCAGTACATTCAATATAGTGGTTATGATTTTGCGTGTTAGTAGTCTCATTTATAGTCATTCGTAGTTCATCGTTTGTTTGCAGTGAAATAGAAAAGAAACGTAAATTAAATGTCCTTTCAATTTCAGACAAAGTTCATTAATATAGTTAGTTGAAAAAGGCGACCGTAAATAATGTGAAATCACCAACGAATTTAATATTCTACTAAATACATTATTGTCAATTATTAAACAAAAATATAAAATTTTGAAGTTCAATTGTAGAAATATGAAAAAAATGAGGCAGACCTCCTTATTTGGACATCAATAAATATTAATTAAGACTTTTTCAGCATTATTTAATTTGGAAGACATCGTTCGTTCATTTAGCATTTTATATTTATTATCGTTTGTATTATTTATTATTCAATATATTATGTATTATTATATTTAAATTTTTTAATTTTTTTTTAATAAAACTCGATATCTCTAAGTTTTTGATATCTCGAACTTTTTTCTGTACCTCTTGAGATTCAACATAACGAGAATCTACTGTAATAACAATAATAATAAGAACAATAATAAAAATAATAAACTATAATATTTTAATCCTATTTCGATATATTTTACACGCTTTGCCGTTCTCTTAAACGATTGTTGTTGTTATGTTCAGATTTTTAAATAACAGTGTTTCAACTAAAACATATTTTTATGCAATTTTGTTTAACAATAACGATATTAGCAAAAGTAAGCTTAAAACCGACTCATCCAAACGAAGTTTATAATTACAAAAACGGGAAACTCGTAAATTCGTTATTTACGCGTTAAATTAGTTAAATTGCTTTCTAAATATTATAGTCGTGGTTTTCTGTAATGAAACATTTAAAAATTAAATGAGAACCACTGTTAGAAAATTACTCGGTTAGGTATACTCGACATGTTTTAAATTCTATAACATTGCGAAGAAATTTAAAAGTTGCTGTGCATCTCATAAAATCAGCATTATAATGCAATATATTTTACTATTATAGCATCCATATTTTATAGATTATGATCAGTAGGAGGAGGAGGAGGAGGCTAATATTTTGATATTTATATTTTTCATGTTGAAATCATTCCAAGAACTGTGTTCATGCAGCCAATCCGTTGAATGAACGTATTTTAAATATATCGTAAAATGTAAGGTGGGTTATTCATTCCAATAGTTGAAAAAATATGAATTTTAAACGTTCTTCTAATGAAATGATTCAATTTAACCTTCTGTAATCTAGCGTAGGTACTTTTGTAAACTCATACGTCCTATAATTATTTTATTAATAATAAAAAGAGATTAAAAATAAATAAATTAATATACAAAATTAATTTGTGAAAGAACAATAACACAGCTTATAGTCGTATTGAACAATAATTAGTCACAAACATTGATTTGGAAGCTCATCGATAACAAAATAATGAACACAATAAAATATATAAATAAATGTACAACTTTTTTCAAACAGTTTTTGAAATGAGAGCACGCACAAAATTAATATAGAGAAGTGGGTACTCACCACGTATATTAATACATGGGTACGATACATATTATAAATAATATAAATCAACAGACGTTATATAAAATATATATATATATTTGTTTCATAAATAAAACAATAGAACGGCTATGAGTTGTTGAGGTGGTTTTATACCGTGGTATAATAGCGAGTGAAACTAATTGGAGTTTTCATTGATTGGGGTGACCAACGCGTGACATGACGTGTTGAACGTGACAATGGAGCTGATGAACTGAAGTTTCGGGCACATAATTAGATTCAAAAGTGACAAAATATTACAGAAATGAAGAACAATTTTGCCCACACACTTTTTTTTCGTCCGAACAATAAGTATAATAATATCAAAACGACCTCTTCGTTAAATTATGTTTTTTTTTTTTTTTGAAGTGTATTCATTTTTATGCACCTAAAACTAGGTGATACTTAATACCAACACGTCGTCATTGTGTATTTTATCACATAACCGATTTCGTGTTGAATTACTATAACGATTGCGTCGTATGCTGCAAATTGAAAAAACCCATCGACTAAATTGTCATAGCGAGTTTCGAGAATTAGCGCCAAAATTACACTCAGTCAATTTTTTAACCTCATATTAATATTTAAAAAATCGGGTGAACGTAATAGTTTCTAAACGAAACCTAGCAGGTAAAAAAAAATACTCATACTAGTTCCCACACGGTGGAAAAATGATATAATATGAAAATTCCTATTCAATAAAGAAAATAAATATGTAATCAAAGTGAAGATAACGTTTTAAAGGTAACAATATCATAATAATTGAACTGTAATTAAATTGATGATGTATTAAAAAAACAAAGATTATAAAAATATCATAATAATACATTTTACAAATTAATAATTTTTAAAAAAAATATCATAATTATAATCAAACTGATCATTTACCCCGCATCTATTCCAATAATCACAGATCGATGTAAGATTAGTGAACGATCGGTGTGAGAACTAAAATGATATTACATAAGTAATTTTTTTTTTTGCTGTGTAGAAACTTACATGTCATGTCAATTATTTATATTCGTATCAGAATTTACACGTCTCATTTGTAAGAATTAACGTATGCAGCTTTTTACCTGTTACTTTCGTGTAAAAACCTACCAGTGGAAGACATAATCGCAAAAATGAGATGAAAAAAAAAGTCGTATCACACGAAAGCACTAAAATCCTATGTACCCGTGTGCCTCGGTTAATAGGCATTAAATAAAATATATTAAATCCGTATAGTAATTGATGTATTATTAAAATTATACAACGATATAAATTTATTTATGAACTCTCATCCTGACAAACAATTAAGAATATCTCACTAAGAAATACCAGGATGCTGAAATAAGTCGTATAGAATAATATGTGAAAAAAGTTAGATTAAAAAATCAACCAATTTATTAAAATTACATTTATTTTCATTTATTTTTATGCATATTATATTTTAACGATTATTGACAATTTTAAATGTTTTTAAATAGCTACTTATATAAAATGTATAAAATATTAATTTCGGCGCAAATTATATGCCATTTTTGCACCTTTGGTGCTCATGTCATATAGCCGAACGATTACGATTCCCCAAAAAATCGTTCCAACATTTCGAATAGTTGCAAGTGACGTAATTAAACCCAAATATTAAATATCGGTTAACACACCAGATTAATCTATATGATTTTGAGAAATATTTATGACACGTTGATTTGGTTGTATGTTTCAGATCGAAGGAGCCAAGGTTGTGTTAAAGGGGGGTACGTTGCTAAGGATTATTAATTTTGAAGGGGTAGTATTTTTGTTTTTAAATTTTCATCATTTTTATCGTTTTATAACTCGCAATTGACTTATTTACCGCAGTTAATAATATTATATCCAATTATTTTGTTATTTGTAAAAGTAATTCATAAATAATAATATTGATGTTAGCGTAATTTTACTCTCAGCCTGTTAGTATTATTAAACATCGAAAGTGATCGTACGCGTCCGCACTACCAATTTCGATAATTTAATTGAATCGTTTTCCAAGTCGCGGTCTCTTGTCCGATCAAGGAATAAAATTGAATCTTTTTAAACATATAAGATAATGATTGTATTATCATTGTTTTTTATTTTTTAAACGATTACATTATTTTTATTGTATAATTGGGTGATTTTTATTGTTGCCTCAGGCTAAAAAATTTCTCGATATCACCATGGCGTGGTTATCGGTAAAATGTCACTACGTTTAAACAATATTTCGAAAATTTAAAAAATAAAATGTTCAAAGTATCGCGTAGAATGTATATTATAAATGTTCTCGATGTGTTTAAAGTTGCCGCACACAACTTATTGATTATTTCTTTTACCAAAAAATGTGTTCACAGTAAAATATTATAAGAATGAAAAAGAACATTATTCTAAAAGCCGTAGTACATTCCATCCTTTGTTTGGAATCTAAAAGTTCAGAGCTTTTCAATATCCGGAACTTGTTACTCTCAATTCCGGCTTAGATTAATGGGGAAAATTATTGTTTTGAATTCAAACGTGACATCATAACGTTTGAAGAAATATTTTGTGCGCAGTAGTATAAATTCGCATCCATCACAGAGTTAACATTTTGCGGAATTCGTGGGCCGTGAATTGAATTCTTTGTTATTTTTTAATAGTTTTTCCTGCATAATTATTTAAATTATGGCTGGGCAAGTTAACTTTTTTTTTTAACTCGTGAAGTTAAATTAATATAGAAAAATGTAAGTTAAGTTTAAAGTTAAAAAATATTTTTCTTTTTTTTTAATCTTGTAAAAGTTAACTAGAAAATGGAAGCACTTAATTTAGTTAAAAATCAGTTACTTATTTTATACAAATAAAACTAATAATTATATATTTTTTTTTAAGAAAGCAAATAAATAACATAGTAATTTAATAAAGGTCATACAGTTTTAAATAAATGTATGTATTAAAATAAATTTCAGTAAGTACTTAATTCTTATATGCTTTAATACTTAAATCAATAATAAAATTCAACAAAATAATTTAATTGTTTTTATGTACTTATTTGTTTATTTCTAGTCCACAACTAAACTAAATTATAATAATCAAATTCATTATCATAATAATATCTAATTGATTACCTACACATACAATATCAAATATTATTGATTTTAGCTGTAATTTTAAGAACGAATAAAATAATATCTATAAATTAATAATGGATAATGACTAATGAGAATAGAAATGTGTATGGGATGCTGAGTAAATAGTTATATTTTGCCTTTCTTAATGATGCGGTTACCTTTATAACTTGACTTATCTTTAAAAATATATATATAATATATTTTATAAATATATAATATTATATTCATTATTATAAATTATTATTTATTACATATTATATTTTCAAATAATATTTCTGATTATTATATTTTTTTTTATAAAATTGATTTTTACAGAATAAAATATATTTCAAATCTGTGGTTTTTAGAAAAAAAAATTAACTCAACGTAAAAATAAAGTTAGTTAACTCATAGTTACTGCATAACATGAAAAAAAATTAACTCGTTAAGTTAGAATTTACTTCTTAAAGAAAAGTAACTCGTCGTGTAACTTAGCTTTAACTTTTTAACTTGTTAATTCCCAGCCTTGATAAAAATTGGCGTGCTACTGAAGTACTTTTTAAAATAGTATTCTTCCTAAATAAACAAAACATTATTAAACATATTATATTTATTTTGTTAAAAAAAATTCGCTGTGCTTAGAATATACAAACTCTGTTCTAAAGAAAACATAATATTTAACTTATATATTAAACTATGGACTTATTTTGATGTTTATGAACGTTTAACGAATGGATTAAAGTTTTCTGTTATTATGGTCACGATTAATTACCTTTATTTAAAATTTAAAATATCAATTACATTTTGTACAAATCATTTATTAATTTATATTGTGTTACGTGTACGTAATATATTTTATACGTTCATTATTTCTTAGGCATTTCTAGTAATTGTTTTTTGTTTGTCATTGAAAGTACATTATTTTATGAAATTATTTACTGTCAAATAACCATTATAGTTTCAATCGTGTTTTTCAAAGGCCGAACTTTCAAGAAAAACCCTCATGTTAGTAACTTCCGTATAATTTTAATTGACAATGCGTCTTCGATGAATTACTATAGTTCCATCGTTTTGACACTGAATTAAATACTTTTTCATTTTCAATTAACATAATATAGTTGTTTATAGAAGGAAAAATGATATATTTATTCGCAATTTATATAAAGATACCAGTAATGTTGCAGTCCACCGCAGAATCCGTTTATATATTATAGTGCTATCAATCATAGAAATTTGGAATAATTTATGACGAACTCTATTATCATGACTAAAATACTTTACATTTTTTTCGATAAATATTTCATAATTTAAAAACTAATTTCTAATGTGAAACTTCTACTCAAGGTTTTCTTTTTTACCGCTTCATAATATACTCCCCTCGTTTACTCATTGTGGTCACTTGTACAGATTGTAAATGTTCTTTAAAATAAAAAAAAATTTAAATCATAAGGTATTTATTTCACTAAAATAATAATAGTTAAACGAAGGGAGCTAAATTTGAACTCAGAGGTGCTAAACATCATTTTGCAGCCCTCTAGTTGCGTCAATGCCCGTATAGTTTATAACTGACATTTTATAATTAATACTAAATTATTATTACCTATTGACCACATTGTCCATCCACCACTCATTAATAGAAATTCAGAGGCGGTTAAGTTAGGTTCAATGCAGTCAACGGTCTACTTATATTTTTATATTTACAGAGTATTAGTTTATGTACATGGTTTAAAAATCGTTTCAAAATTTAAGGAGACAGTCACTTTTACTCTGTAGAAAATCGAATAGCTTGTGCAAAACTAATTTTTAAATAATTCAACCAGATTAAGTATTGTTTTGTATTTTTACAGTGCTATAATATAATAATATTGTCCAAATAAGATAAATTAAGATGTATTAGTTTATACGTTGTCGGTAATTTAAATTTATCATTACTTACATTACCAACTTGATACTTGACTTCATTCGATCATCCTGAATAAATGTCAATATTTTCGTAAAAAAAAAAAAAAAACCGTCGCTTAACTTTAATTAAAACTCAACGTTATGCACACGAGAAATAAACGATATCGGGGAAACTTTAGACGAATAATAATAATTATTCATTATACGAAATATGATAATATTGTAGAAACAATAATTGTGATCTTTGTGATTGATTATAAATTATAAATTATAGGCGTCTATGCTATGGGTTCATAATATTTGGACTGACTGCATTTTCCGAAACAGTGATTGCCGTGTGGATAAGTGCGGTGTACATTATAGGCTACGTATAAAATCAATATCTAAACATATCTAAATAATCTAATATATCTAAATCTATATCCATATAACACGAGTTACGAATGTGCTGTGCTTATTGTAAATAATATAATATTGCAACGATATTTTATCGGCTAAATAGGTTTACGGTTTTAACAGGTTGAGCGCCAAGATGTAAAAAGTTCTTTTGTATATTACGCCATGTGGGGTTGGTCGACCCTACGGTATAATATGTCTTTAAGGCCACGTAGGATTTTTAAACCCTACAGTTAATACATGTTTTTAACGCCACGTAGGGCCTCACGAACCTTTATTTTCTACATATTTCTATGTGATTATTATCCTACAT
>JACXSJ010003710.1:0-20238 GCA_014851325.1 Pentalonia nigronervosa | reverse complement strand
TTTTAAATATGATGTGATAATGTAATGAATATAATCAAATGCCTATAATTAATAAATATGTTTTTAACCATGCATAATGACCTATTACTCATAAGCAATTAATCTACTCATTAGTTTGTAATAGGCTATAGACGCATCTAGGCTGTCTAAAAAGGTATACCGGGACGCAAATAGGCTATGACCCTTTTTGAACCTTTTTCTGAGGGACGCAACTTACCTAGTGATAATTATTTCGGACGCAAGTACTATGCACCGCGTCGGATATACGAAATCCGGGTAAAATTTACTGGTACGTTTGCTGGTGCTCTATAATAAGCTCTATAATAAGAAACTATGTTATTACGCAGGTGTACCTGCTTTTGTTAAGTATACTATATTGAATTTAAAGGATTTATGTATTTATATATAGGCGTATCAAAAGGTCAGGTTAGGTCGGACAATTTTTTTACTGTAAGTATTTTATATGTGTAGATAAGTATCTGTGCAGTAAAATGTTGACGCCCATCAATCGATAGGAAATAGAATTACAGGCGCTACTTTTTAAATGGGCAATCCGACACATTTCCTCGCAAGAAATTGCTTAAATCAATTGCAGAACAAGTAAATTAAGAACCACGACGTTATACACACTCGTATATTGTTTGATTCGTCTTAATGACGCATAATTCTTCATTTTTTATATAAGAGTAAATTGACTTATGATAGAACTTAAAGGCAAGAATATTATCTAAAACTCCCACGTTAGCTTTTTTTGATATTTTATTTCATAATAGACCAGTATTTACACTAATATTAAAAATGAGAGAGTTTAATGAATTACTTTGAACGTAAACGTATGCTGTGCGTATATAAGACGGAGATAACGAATGCGGGTATGATGACATTTAAAGCTTTTCCTCATATTATCATAATACAAATATTATATTTGTTATTAGAACTATGGAGACTCCCCGAAAAAAAATGTTTAAGCTGTGCCTCAACATGCAACCGACAATCGCAATAAAAAACAAGTTCACGGATATTTATTCTAAGTGTTTATGCAATTATAGTGATTTTTATAAATATAAAACGACACTACACAAATTAAAGTAAACAATATCTTGGAAAGCGTCACTTGGTATTTAAGTATTTTTATATTATAACTTATAAGTGCCTATATCGCACAATATAATATCGCTTGTTTTTAGTATTTCTTAATCAATGTTTTTTGTCAACAAATTTTCACTAAGCCAAAGTTATTGTATTTAATAGCCTTTGCAATTAATTATATTTATATGTTTATCATAGGTAGGTGTTAAACAGTTCTAAAATCACTTTTTAATAATTTATTATATAGAACTCAGCATGAACTTGCGTTTTGATAATTTATTTCCACATCTAACTGAAGAAACATAAAAATAACTAAATACCTTGGTGTATTATAATTATATAAAACAAACGTTCTCTAAAGTTGGAATGAAAATATCAACTAGATAGACTATTTTTTGTTAATATTGTTATTTGAAGTTTTATTTAATATACGAAATTGCTAATATTTTTTACGAATTACGACTACAACATATACGTAAATGGTTTTTTTTTTTATATATATTTTGATAAATATGTATAATTTGAATCATTAAAATTAGACATTTTAATTCAAGGTTACTCGCTATGTAAAATTACTAATATAATAGTCATAACTCATTACCTACTTATATGTTCAGTACGTTTCGAAAATCATAATAATTCATTGCCTAATACTTAATACGCGATCAAACTTGAAATCGTTTACGAACATCGTGGAATATTATAATATGTTTAAAGATATGGTCATCATAATTTCCCTTGGTTCCGAACGGGTTGTATAGTATCTAACTGGGCTGCAACACGATTAAGCAATTTTTTTCTTTTTTGACCAGACTCATTACAACACAATTGCTCATCAAATTTGAACCACAATTGCGCCCCGATCCTTTTTTACCTGATAAAATCATAACACGATTGTGTGCCAAATGATAGTGTATATACTGTACATAATTATATAATTATAATTTATGTGCAACATAAAATAATCTATACAATACACATTATGCTCTATAGTTTTCATATACACGCACTCAATAATACAAACTGGTATAAAGCAATTGGTGTTGTAAATGTACTCATTACGCTCAAGAAAGGTTCAAATACGCATATATAACGGTCATGTGACATATTAGGAATGTTCCCGGGAACAAGAAATATTTTGGAAACATTCTCCTACTGTTTAGGAATATTCCTTAAAAAAAGTTAATTTTTACGAATACGATACAGTACCTACCGGGTAAATTGTATTTTATCACACATTAGTTTAATATCTGATCTTCATATACTAACGACTGATATAATATTATTCGATGTGTATATAACTTCAACTAGACTTGTACCTATGTATAATATATTTTTGAAATCATCAAAATAATATTAGCGGATAAAATGTTTGTTATTTGAATAATAATAATTATATACAACTATAAGTTAAATTAAATATTGATACATATAAACAATATACATACAAATTTTAATTTTCCCTATTAATTCCTGGGCTTAAAAGTATTCCAAAGAATTTCCTAAATTCACAGGAATTTTCCCATGACTAGTTACAGGGTCGGACTAGCCCACCGGGAGATCGGGAAAATTCCCGGTGATCCCTATGCATTTTATATCTACTTGTTAGGCCCTCTTTACACGTGGTGATTGCCATGACAATATGATTCGTGTAATCGTGTGTGATTTATGCAATGGTACGTTGATTGAGAGGACCATAATATATGAAATTGTCGTGTGATTATTATTTATAGAAAATATGGAAATAGAGAATCTAATTATAATTAAATGAATGTACTAAAATACCCGTCGTTGGCCTCCTACCACGATTTCAGCTGCGCTCGCTTTTCGCTTATCGCCGACCTGCCAGTCAGCCGCCACTCACAAGACACAACACAGAATATTGTAATTTGTAGGCTATTAATTATTATAGATTATTTTTAAATTTTATATTTTATTTGCTCTGTCCATGTACGCTGTTATACGTCTGTGTGCACAGTGCATATTATTATAATACGTATTATTGATTCGTAACAGCTTTACAGGTAAGAGTTACCTTATAATAATATATACACTATCAACTTTTATTAATCGTAAATTAAATATTAAAATGTTATTTAGCTATTAGTTATTACTTATATTAGGTTAAGATTAGTAATTGACACATTTGAAACGGTTTAAAACTAAGGTACTTGGCACTTCACAAAACATTAACTATTAAGAAATTTAAAAATGTATATTTTATATAGGTACCTAAATATTAAGTTTTTTTAATAATTTTTAAAATTTTTAATCCTTAGCTGTAATAGTTGAACATTTTATTAATTTTTCTTTTGTTTTTCCCTGCGCTTTTGAAAACTATTGGAAATTTTAAATTTTTTTTAAAAACTTGTTTTAGATTTTTTGCATTTGTTTGATCTTACCGCCTATCATTATGGATGAAAAAAAAAGAAAAAAGAAAAAAACAATTTCTAAATGGATTTGAAAAGAGGAAATTTTTAGATAAAAAAAGATTAAAAATTGAAAGTGAAAAATGTTTAAAAATCACCCAAATTTTTCAAAAATTATCTGAAGATGAATTATCAAAAACTGGTGATAAAAATATGGAAACACATGTTCAAAAATCTTCTTTTGATATTCCTTCAGTAAGTAGTTCTGATTTAATATGTAATAAAAATACAAGTATTGACATTGATATACAAAAATCTTCTGATGGCACCTCTGAGATCTGTAATTCCGATTCAACGGCCATTGAAAATATAGTATCTATAAATATTTCCGACAATGTAGACCAACATTTAGATGTATCATCAGAAACTGAAATGCCTGAAACTGTTGATCCGTTCCAAAATTTATTTATAAAACCCAAAATAAATGAGTTACAAACATTCTTTGATTATCATCCTTTTCAAACAATATCCAACGAAGAAAAAATTCCTTTCAAACCAAAAAAGTATTTTTTCGAGATGATGGATGTAACAGAAAATGGCTTTCTTATAACAATAAAAATAAAAAATTTTTTTGTTCAATATGTTTAGCTTTCAGTAGTGTAGATGATAAAAACACATTTTTATCGGGTATGTTTGATTTTAAACATATTTATTCAAGGATCGACGGAACATGAAAAAAGCAAAATACATTTGAACTCTACTGAAGCATTTTTGTTATATCAAAAAAATAGAAATATTCAATCATTGTTATTTAAAGATCAACTTTCTAAAAGAGCCGAAGAAATTTCTAAAAGAAGAACAGTTTTTGAAAGGATTATAGATGTAGTAAGATTGATTGGACGTCGTGGTTTAAATTATAGAGGAAAGTATGAAGGAATAAATCATTTATCAGATAATACATTAAATCATGGTAATTTCTTAGATATATTATTGCTACTAGAAAAGTATGATGCTACTTTAAGTAGTCGTATACAAGCGACTATCAAAAAATCTGAAAAAAGTACTTCATCTGGCAGAAGTCAAAATCTAACACTAATATCTAAAACAACTGTAAACTACATTTTTCTGGCATTCTCAAAACTTCTTAAAGATCACATCAGTACTAAAGTTAATATAGCTGGTATGTTTTCTATTCAAATTGATACTACTCAAGACATTACAGTATCAGATATTTGTTCCATTATAATTCGTTATGTTTCAATAGAACCTATAGCAAAAGTAAATGAACATGTGTTATCCATTTTGAGTGCAAAAGAATCAATCGGTAAAGCATTATTTAAATTAGTCGAAAATAGCTTATTAAAAAACAATATCGATGTGAAAATGTGTGTTGGTAGTTCTACAGACGGAGCTTCAAACATGAGGGGTTAATATCAAGGTTTTTCTGCATGGCTTACAAATGAATCACCTCAACAACTTCACGTTTGGTGCTACGCTTAAACTATGCTTAACTTAGTGTTAATAGATATTACATCTATAACATCTCAAGCAATTTCATTGTTTGGTCTAATGAATTCATGTGCTGTTTTTTTTCGTGAGTCTTATAAAAGAATGGATGTTTGGAGACATGTTACTACAGATAGTCGTATTTTGAACTTAATAGGTGAAACAAGATGGTGGGCAAAAGATGTCGCTTTGAAGAAATTTTTTGGCATATTTAATGATCCTTCAAATTCACTCTTTACTAATATTATTCAAGTTTTTCAATTGATTGTCGAAAACACTGAACATTTTAATAATGATGCTAGGTATAAAGCTACTTATTTAAACAGTTTGACCAACTTTGAAACTATAATTACTGCTCAACTATTTCTTAAAATATTTCAAAGCACAACGCCACTTTCTAAATACTTACAAACTAGTGGAATGTGCATTTTGCAAGCAAAATCAATGATTAATACAACTTTAAAAACACTAAAAAGTGAATCCAGAAATTTTGAAAACATTTTTAAGGCTGCTTTAAAATTTGTTAGTTGGGCTAACAAAAACTTAGAAGAACAAAATATTGATTTCGAAGTCCGAGAATCATTTTGTGAAGTACGCTCAAAATCAAAAAAAAAAATATTCGGTGAAAAATCGGTTGATAATATTATAGTTGATCCAGTAGAGAGATTTAAGATCAACGTATTTTATATAACTATGGATAATGTAATAAATAATATTGAATATCGTTTCAAGGACGAAAACGATCTAACAGCAGATTTTTCGTATTTATATCCAAAATATTTTAAACAAATTACATTTTTGCCTAAATCAGCTTTTAAAAAATTATGTAATTCGTTAAATTCTTTTAAAAATGGCCCAAACATTATTAACATCAAAGCTACAGATCTGAGAGAAGAATTACTAGACTTTAAAAAAAAAATGGCCAAAACTTAGATACTCGTTAAATGATGAAATTAAGAACTTACATAAAACACAAATTCAACATTAAATGAAAGAATCTAATAGTGAAGATGAAGAAGAAAAGGAGGAAAACCATTTTGATATTGACCAACCATGCAATGATCAAAAAAATAAACGTTGTTTTAATTGCATATTTTGTTGTTTCAATATCTTAGTAGAATATTAACTGTATTCAAATGCATATTATAATTTATTTATAGCTTATAAGTATGTTTTAAGTTTATCTTCAACTCAAGTTGCATGCGAAAGAAGCTTTTCAACGTTAAAGTACATAAAAACACGTTTAAGGAACCGTTTAACTGACGACCATTTGGAGCCTATGATGTTAATGCATATAAATAACGATATATTAGACGATATTCAAACAGAACACATCATTATAGAAGTTGCAAACCAGTCTTCAATTTTAAAGAAAGCTCTGTTAATTTAATTAAAAATTTTATGCTGTAAACTTTAAATAATCAAATATGTAATTATTTTTATAATAAGTACCTATAATAATAATACTACTGCTTTATTACAATTTACTATCATTTTTATTTTAAAATTTTGACTACCTTCAAATAAATTTTCCTAGGAATAAATTATTATAATTTGGAGGGCCCTTTTGGTGACTGATTTCTTGGGCCCTTTAAAAAGTCTAGTCCGACCCTGACTAGTTACACTTGTGCATTTTTCACGATTCCGTACGATTGCACATATGACTAGCATATTCTTTGCTCAATAAACAGGCACGGCATTTAATGCTAATAATGCCATGAACCATCACCGCCACCCGGCCATGCTGAACATTTAACTGTGGCAGTGAATTCTGTTATACCGAATTATCGTGCTGACGCCAAAATCGACTCTATCTAACGAATTGATCATATTATCTTAATTATTAGGATCTGATGTTCTGTAATAAAGTATTGGAAAATATATCGATGAGGTATAATTAGGTACACCTCTATACATACCAAGCAAATTATAAAACGATATCTAACGGTTTTTTATCAGTCGTGTTTGGTCGTTTATACGTTGGGCATGTGGTTCACAAAATACATAGGTGATTCTTATTAAGTATTCGTAAAATTGTTTTCTGAAGACAAACTGTTATTCGTTACAGCACATATTAATTATAAAGGTGAACAAAAAATATTAATGAAAATAGTCCACTCGAGTTAATTAAGTCAACTCAACGTTCAGAAAGCTGAGTATGTGATTAGTCACTCAATAATATACTATATAGGGTGATTCACCAAGTATGTTCAACTACATTTTTAGTTTTAGTAATAAACTTATTCAAATTCTGATTTTTGGAATATTTAGATATACTCAAAGCTTATTCTTTTGTACTACTCAAGGATTGCTCTGTGGCGGTACAAACTTTTGTTTTCCAAATGAGAACACCCATTTTTATTTTAAATGTTTTAGTAGATATTTTTTTGAGAATTTTGAAGTATTTCATTCAAAATTTGAACGAGTAGTTTCTAAGTTAATAAAATGTTTATATAAAGGATAATAGTCCATAAAAATGGTTTTACAAAAATAAAAAATGTATATAATATTGAATCTAGTATTTTTTATACTTAGACCATTTTTAAAAATTATTAATGTTGGTCGATACTTTTAATTCCTAAAATTGTCTAAATCACTATATAGTCCCTCAAATCTTCCAAATCAATTATCATGGACCTATTATCAATTATACACAAAGTTAAATAACTTGAAAATTATATTAACTCAAATTTTGAATTAGGTACATTAATATTTTAAGAAAAATTATCCACTAAATAATTTACAGTAGAAAATGAGGGTTTTCATTTGAAAATAGTTTTTAAGTATAATAATTATTTAAAAATTTTAAAAATCAGATTTTGAACAAATGCATTATTGAAAAAAAGGGGGATGAGCATGCTCGATGAATTACCTTGTATAAGAACTTTAAAAGTTTTAAGTTAAATGAAAAAAATATTTACTTAATTCGGTTGAAAAAAATTAATTCTTTATTTTAATTACCAATACCAAGTCACACATTAGTAATTGAGTAACTTTAAGATTAAATAACTTACCATTTTGCTAAAAATTCATCCTTCTATTCTTTGAATCTTTCTTATTACACACCGCTATAGTGGTTTAAGCAATCATAAGTTTGTGTCTACTATATTTTTGAATCAAGAAATATTTATCTGTTTACTTTTATTTAAAACCAATATTTATACAACGTGATCAAACAAAAATATATTTAATCGACTTTTAATTTCACCTTTCACCGCCGTTATAGGATTGTATAAACTAACTAAACGTATTTATTTATTATTTTTCAAATCAACTGAAAAAGCTAAGTCATTATACAATGGACTATATAGTTGATCTAGTTCTGTTATTGAGATTATAAAATTTATATTAAGTAAATATTAAGGTTTAAAAGCTTAAAAAAAAATAAATTAGGCTTTAATATTTTTAACAAGTTAATGCCCACCTTTGACAATATTAGGCACTTATAAGAATGTTCATGGGCAGTTAAACGATTATATAAATAGTGTATTAATATGTAAGTAGATTATTAAAGACTTACAGCGTTTGCGGGTTTTATATCAACAGTGGTGCAAATAGGAAAAAAGTTCCAGGGTGCCTTAAGCACTCATTTTTTTTTTTTATATAAAATGTTTATCAATTAAATATCTATTATATTATATATTCGTGCGTTTTGTGGGAGCTTGTAGAAGTTTTAGAGGGAGTGAATTAGCCCTACAAGTCCCTGTCCACTAAAAATATTGTGCCCGAGTGCCTATAATAATGTGTATTATTGTACTAGTAAAAGATCGTTTAGACGTTGTAGCAAGATCTAAGTCGATCTGTCTACACGGTCTCTCGTTTTTTTTTTTTTTTTTACAAAAAATATTACGTTATATGAGATGACATTCTGCGTAATAATGAAAACGTATATTAGTACTTACTGCCCCGAAAGTGGTACAGTAAAACCTCGCTAAAACGGAACTTCGGTAAAACGGAAACTCCGATATTACGGAAAAATGTCATGGTCCTATGCGATTCCGTCTTATCGAGATTTTACTGTATATAAATATGTATGTAATAAATAAATATAAATGAATAAGTATAAATATAAATATAAATTGTATGTACATAATATGTATCAACTGGTTTAAAATAAATATGTATGTAATCTTTAATTAAATTAATTTTTTTAAACCCCGTCAAGACGGAAAAATGTCATGGCCCCATGCGATTCCGTCTTATCGAGGTTTTACTGTATTTTCCTCGACGAAGGTCACTGTCACCGCTGTCGCCGCCGCAACGCGCGTCTATCGGCAAAACTATATACATACCTACCTGCTACAGCTATATAATATAATACGCTGCGAAAACTAACATAATATTATTGTTGGAATTCGCACGTCGTCAAACACATGCATCGTGTTTCATATCTATGTACACGTAGCGAGTAGTGTACGTAGGCACATATTATAATTAATATTATTAGAATTGTTACTAGGCCTGTAGCCGCGTGACGCTCGCGCATATAAAACACTCTGTAATTGGACTGCTGTTGAACGACGACGGTATTTCTGCGTTTCGACTATTCTACTTCGGAATATGAAATAAAAGAATATATGGTGTCATTCAAAAAAGTAAAAAACTTAAAAATGATATCGATAAAATGTAGTGAATAATAATTTTTTTCGGAAAAGTTATTTTGAAACGATATCAAATTATGTAAAAGAAATATTTTCAAAATAGATTAAACTTTTCGAAACAATGAGTGTAGACATTTAAATGGATCATCCTGATACATTATCGAGACAAGCATACACGATGTTTAGGTATAGGTGTATCCACGTATTGTTTTGTAAAAAATATGTTTTCAGTGAAAAAAAACCGACACGCCTTCCTTCCGCCCTGATAAACATGTACAGTGCACGATAATGATATAATATAATATTATTGTACATTCGAGCATATTATTGGACTTGCCGTGACTAGAAATTTCCGAAGACGAATAAGGGTCCGTCATATTATGCTTATATTTTATACGCACCAATCGTGCGCATCGAAAGACTCGCGGTCAATTAATGTACGCGCGATTAGACTTTGTAACTTTAATACTTACGAACCGTTGCACCCGTATTGCTAATTCGTGGTTAGGGTTATACAAACGCCACTGCGAACAATTTTAACGCACGTTTGGCAGGTGCTCGTGAGTCGTGGCCTCCGTTTATTATTGTTCGGGTAAAATCTGAGTATATATTATGAGTCCACCTCGGATGTTTTTGTGGTATCGATGCCCGGGAATATTTCTTAGACTATCGGTAATAATAATTTTTAATTTTAACACCCGAAATTCCTCTCTGATTTTCATTCCTTAATTTCCTTTATCATCAAGCTTTTAAATTTTAATTTATTGACATTTTCTATTGTTTTATTGTTATTAAACTATCTGAGCGCACAGCGTGCAATGCGCCAGGCCAAGTTCAAGCAGCATGCTGTTTATCTTTACACGAACCAATTCACCCGGCTTTTCTCGCCCTCGTATCTCTGCCTCCCGGCTCTCTCGGCTTTTGAAATTTGAACCATTTACTAATCCGAAATAGCTTAGAAAAATGTAAACAATAGAGCCCATAATTTTAAGCCATTTGAATATGGGAGACTTTCAAAGTTCACATTTTTATAACTGACTAAGTAACTCAACATGAAAATTACAAGGAATTTTCCGTATAGGTATTAACGTGAAATTTGGAACATTAATTTGTCATATTATAGTATAAGTAATAAAGGCAATTACAACTCTTTAAATCACCGTCGCTATAAGGGAGGGAATTCCAAACGCGTGAAATAATAATAAAAATAATAATAATAATAATTTACCATGGCAACCAAAAATAAACAAATTAAAAGTGTGGCGACTAGTAGCGAAATGAAGGGAAATGTCAATCGTTGACTAGAATATTTTTATATAATAAGGTACTAGCTGTATTACTCGACTTCAACTGGGTTAAAATGAATTTATTTTCCTAGTTTTAATCATTTGCCGTTTTGCTACGGTTGAAATATATAAATACATTTTACAAACCTTTATTCAACACAATTATATAACGATTACTTTTATGATTTACTACTTCTTGATTCTGGACATATTATATTTGACAAAAAACTAGAGACAATAAAACAGATACAATTCCCTAAGTGCCTAGTAAAAAACAAAGATAGCGCCTGAAGCTAACAAAAAGTAATGATTTATCTCCGTTAAAAATCTAACCGTTAAAAAAGACCAAGTTAAAGACTATTTAACAAAAAAAGTCTGCAGCCTATCAATATGTAGTCATTGATCTACATTGTGGCCAAATCTTCTGTTGTTTTTTTAGTCCATACTCTTTATTCTACTTCACTCCTATCTTTATGAGTATTGAGCAACTACCTACTATTTTAAGCGTATATCAAAAGACTCACAGTCAATTAATATACGTTCGATTAGACTTTGTTCTTAAATATTTACGAATCGTTGCGCCCGTATTGTCTTATTCGGGTTTCGAATTCAAACGACATATCAAAGAAATTTTTAACACACATTTGGGAGGCGCTCATGACCGCTGTAATTATTCGGGCTAATATATATATATATATTGGTTAATTCGGGTGTCAAGTTTTTACAAACATTTTTCTTAGAATAATTTTTTACACATACAATTCTTCTTTCTTAATTTTTCGTAATTTTTTATTATTTAACTGTTTTTTTTTTTTAATATTTGTTATTAGAAAAATTAAATTTCTATAAAAAGGTATAATAAGTAATGTGTTTAATCGTATAAATAATATATAACTTGAGAAGATGGTATTCCACTCATACTGACTATTATTATTAAACTAACCGCAAAAAGTACATACAAAAATAGGAAGTTATAAAAAAATAAATAAACTGGTCAAGTTACATAATATATGTGTTGTATATAGTGTGGAATACTTTTTTACCGAAAAAGACCTTTCCTCCGAGCTAAATTGGTGCTAAATCGCAAAAAACACACGTGTTGTTTTATTCACCTAGGTTTCGTGTTCACTGCCGATCCTCCTAATATATTACATGTGTTAGGCGATTATTTTTTATAGCACGTGACACGAAAATTATTAACACTCTTTCGGTGTCTTCGAGAAGAAAATCTATCTCGTCAGCTATAGGTAATTTTGAGTAGATAAATAAGCATAATTAAACTATTATTAATTTAAATTTCTTTAAAATAATGATAGGAATGCTTACCTTTTTTCGTAGCACCCTTTATATTTTATGACAATTTAAAAATCAGAAATTTTGATTTACATTTCGTTTTTTTTTTTTAATCAAACCACTATACTTATACATGAGCATTCTAACCAAGGGGCGAAAATTTGACCGGTACCGACATATTTTATGAATTTCTGTGTACTATAAACGTACTACTTAGTAACCTGCGTCGTTAATTTTTATTTTGAAAATTAGTAAGCCGATCTGATATGTACTAATTAGAAAAAGTTATTGTGACGTCATGTAATATTACTAATCAATATATGATCGGCGGATTTTAAGTCACTTAAAATTATTTGTGTGTGTGTGTTGTGACATTGTGCTTCACGCGTCGCGGTATCTCACTAATACTTTAATCTGCACGACTGTATAAGTATAACGTACTTTAATTTGGTAAACTTATATGTATAATATTATACGTATAGTATATGGTATACGCTGTGACACTCCGATCAATATCTGTTTAATATTTCAACAAATTTTATCAGTCGTCGTCGTCATCGTCTCGTGCGGAGATTACCTACCTACCTACATACGAAATGTTTAGAAAGTAAACTATTATGTTATTATGTGCGTTGGACGATGATTTTGGATGATTTCGTTTTGATTTCAAACTATTGCCGTCAACTGGCAGCAGATGACGGAAAGATGGTTGAGTTCGTTGGAACTCACGACGATGACGTGTAAGACGTGCAAGTGTGTATCTATACGATTCACATGCACATCATAGAATCTATTTAGTATGCATATATTTATAAGCATTCATAGCGAACTCGTACACTTGGCATACATTATTTTACTGTTAATAAAAATAATAACATTAAATTTATACAACACATAATCTGGTCATTACGTAAGTATACACTGAACAATCGATCAAATATTATGTCCGTTATTGTGTCCGTGTTATTATATCGTCCGTGACGATCGGCGTGTACTTACAAACTCAAACAGTGGCCTGTACACGTTTGGACAAGGACCAAAACCTGCCTAACAAATCGTAAGTAAAAAAAGGGATTCTCATTTGGAAAAAAAAGAAGTCTGTGTCGTCATTGGACACTTCTTAAGTGGTTTAAAAATCTAAATAATAGAAAATGTGGTCTCAAGGAAATTCAAAAACTCTAAAAATCAGAATTTGAATAAATTCATAATGGCTAGGTACTAAAGGAAAAATGGGTTGTGAGCATGTTTGGTGAACCATTCTTGATGTTACCTACATGGCTACCCACAATGATTGTACAGTTTAATCATATGATTTTATTTTTTTGCTCTGAGTCGATATCTTCTCCGTAATCTTTATACATTGATGTGCCGGTTCAACGTGGTACTTTATCCATAGAAAATTCCACTTGCGCAATATCCGCAGGTGAGTATAAAATTAGCAGCAATACAACCAATTTGTCGATTCAACTAAATAGTATGTGTATAATACATAAACAGAGGGCGCACGATGAACTGTAGCAGTAATATGAATATAGCTGGTATATGGCGAAATGATTTTTATTTTTTGCATAATATTATGATATATAACGATGACGATGACGATATCACTATCAGTCTATTTAACCGCGACAAAAGTCTAAGTTTTCCTATAGTGGAGTCAAAACCATGCGACAGTTTTTATTTGTAAAACGAAATATAATAATGTGTTCTTTTTTATCCTCTCGACTGCGCCTCACTATATTAGTAATTCAAAAACAATAAAGTATCTCTGACGGTATATTATAGATCCGTCGAAACACTATCATGACGTACTTAAACAATTATACATAGCGGTTAGGCGTTTCGAGTGTGTTAACCAGTCAATTTGAAATGGCGTAATGCGTAACAACTTTGGAATTGTATATTGCCATTATAAATATTATTGTCAATGTCACGATCGACTTTGTAACGACATTCAAATAATATTATGTAGTTTGGCCGGAAATCAAAACAGCCGGTGTATATAATATAATATTATCGTTATGATGTGAGACGTTCGTCGATTTGCCGCGAGGTGGAAAAATGCATACGACCACAACCGAGGTATAGTATAGTAAAAAATAAAAAAAAAAATTTTTATAAAATAGTAAACTAATAATAAAAAAAAAAAAAATAATAATAATAATTAACTTTATAGTTTCTATACAACCTATAGTACAGTATTGTTAGTGTTTGAAGTCTGAAACATTTCGCAAAAATGCGAGACTACATTGAATTTCTTTTTTTTTTTATCACAAATATTTATGATTAAAACTTTGAATACCAAACGCGATCGACGTATTATTTGGTTCTTACGATTTTTATATTTAATACTTGTAGCGCGAAACTATAATGTATTTTTTCTCATGAATTTTTCTCTTAGTTAATCACTAGACATTATTATAAATATATATAAATCAACATTATTGACAGTAAATACATGCCTGCCAAACATATTTGATTTTTGTAATTTTATTGTAACAAAAGAATTGGTACACTTTTTATTTATTATAAAATTATTGCTTTTATGGTGTTTACAAATTTTATATTTAGTTGTATAAAACATTTTACTTATTTTTATTATAATTTTAAAGAAAATAATCACTAATTACACTATGTTCGTAAATTTGAACATTTATAAAAATAAAAGTTATTGAAAATATTTCACAACTTTAAAATATATTTTATGACTTTCAAATATGAATTATTTATTAATTCATTATTGTGGCACTGATGTTCTACACATCTATACTCAACGAAGAGCTTAGTAGGTAGTTATCGATTATCATTGTCTTGGCGACGTTTTAAATATATAATAATTTAATTACAACGATTATAAGATGCACAGTTGACAGGAAAATCGATAAAAAGACTGAATGAAAAAATCATTATAATAGTATTTCATTATAATTTATCACACACGGTTATTGCAGAGTATGTATCATATTATTCGGATGGGCTGCTTACAATTGTTCCGATTCGAGTTTAACAATGTTTAACTCACTATAAATATATTAAACGGTTCTTGCAAGTAGTTATGTGTGTGTGTGTGTGTGTGTGTGTTTTTTTTTTAAAGAATATTTGTATTCTAATAATGCTCCGTGGCCTAGAAAATACCTGGTCGAGTATGCGTTACAATAAAATTTATGACGTTCGGGTTGGCGTATCATACAAAATTATAAATAGCATAAATATTCAGTAATCCGCCGCCCGAGATCGAAAATTTCAAGACTTCTACAACGGTAAAACGGGACGTAGCTTTTACAACGCAATGATGAAAACTCAACAGATTTTGCATAAAAAACAACGATTTATAACCGTTACGATATTATACGCGGGTTTTGATTAAAAAATTAAACGCGAAATAAACATTTTAATTTATTTGTTATTTTGATTTCGTTTTCTTACATTTTTAGATTAAATGTAACGTGTATCCAGAGCCGGGTGTGTTAAGCCAGGACAGAAATTTGCAGCACCCTTGTCCTACCTCTTCATATGGGTAGTCTTATCACCAAATGGTTGATAGATTAAAATATTTTAGTAGGTACTATACTTTACAAAAATAATTGATATCAATAAATTGGAACTTGGCGTAGATATTAATTGCACCTGAGTAATAATGTTGATTTGTCAACTTTTTTTTTATAAATTATTCTAATAATTATTAATTGTTAATATTTGATTTGATTGCATCACATGACATACACCGGAAATACGTTATCCTATTTTGACCAGAATATTTTATTATTTGTTTAAAATTTACGTTAAACAGACCCAGGGGACTTTTCTAGCACGCGTTGATTAAAACGCAAAATATGTTGCGGGCCGGCTGGACCGTACGCCCTATATTATAACTTATACTGTACAAATATACAATTTATAAATTATACACTTTTATAATTTATTACTCATTGCTATATATATATGTGTATCTAAATGTTACCGAAATGTTTCACGACCAAGTATCGCGGTAATGCCAACTGATAACGATATAGAGTTTTGGGACCAGCTGTACAAGTACACGCTAAATATTGGTTTAAAAAAAAATTGGAAATAGGTTTTTTTGTTATATGAAGAGAGGGAGGGGAGTTGGAGATACGTGTCTATAGCTTTCCTCCCACTTAATTTTTGACATTACCCCTAAATAAAATACATGACCATTACAAAAATTAGCATGTACAATAAACATATCAATCACATGCTATATATTTGCCAATTTTTTTTGTTTTAATTTTAATGCATGTTGGGAGGGGGTGGTTCGTAAAATTATGAAACGACCAAACTTATCAAAGATATTCCACATTCTCAACAGTGACGGATTTGGGGGAATGGCAAGAGGAAAACATTTCTCAGTAGACTTTTTTTGAAAATTTTAGTGGGCGATGTGCCAATAAAAATTGTTATTGGGTACATTACATATTTTATGGAATGATCAATAATAAAATTATAACATTTGTGTACGTGATGAATAATGGTGAACAAAATATTTGAAGATTTTGCCAGAACAATTAAAGGTTATTGAAAAAATCTATTTTATCTTCATTTTTATTTGTTTTTTCTTTACATAAATATATTAATATATTAGGTAATTACTTAATAATTAGTATATTTTAATATTCAATGTTAACACATTACTAACATACTTTTAGTTTTATTTAAATGGTATTCGATAATACTCTTACATAATGTTGCATTATGTAATAGGTAAATTAAATTATGTTAAGCATAATAATATACTAGATGAAAACCGGGAGGGGCATAAAGAATTTTGAGGTGTATCGTGTAATGCAGCAAAATCTTAAACACACCACTGATTCTTAACGGTTTTCCGTTGGACTGTCTTATAAGAAATATATTATCGTGGGTCCAGTGATGATCTCTCCATGTTAGGGTTAAATAAAAAAAGTCACCAAGTTCGTAGTCTTGATATGGACGTTGCAAGCACTTACAGCATAATATATATATATATGCATCATACACGTCTTTCTTCGATCCAGATGACCATCATGTCCATGATTGTCGTAATAAATCAGCAAAACTGACAGTGTAAGTACAATATAATGTATGTATTTTGTTTTCTTTTAAATATTGAAAAAAATATTAATTTTTGTCAGTAGTCGGTTGCCACCGATATTGCATTTATTACATTCACTATGATGATGAATTTACTATGTATATATGATAACAGTTGGTTTGCATCTCTGTTGGTCTATTGTGAGGCGTCATTTCAGAATTTTGAGCGCAATACAAAACAATTAACCAAAAGTCGACTATAATAATATATTAAAATTACTCGCAAGATTGGTACTCTCAGATTTTACAGTTATTAACAACGACATTTTTATAATTGATTGTTTTTTCTTTAATGAAATGAAAACAAGTAGGTATAGAATAATACTATATATAACGCAAAATTAATATTTTATTAAATATTTTTTATTTAATTAAAATGTAAACGGAGTTTGAATTCAATTCAAATATGTTAAAATTAATAACAGACAAACAAAAATTAAAGTAAATAACAATAAAAAATAGTAAAATGACAATGATATAATTTAAATAATAATAGTAACATCGATAATTGTAATAATAATAAATCAAATAAGGAATGATGGATTCTCATTAGCATGTTTTATCATCCAGTACCAAGGATTATTTATCAAATAAACGTGTAAAACAGATGTGAATATAGAAAATAGTGATGGGAATAATCGAATGATTCGATTATTTTAAAAATTGTTCGAATAATAAAATAATCGAATAAAACATTCGAATGATAAAATAATTGGATAGATTTTCTGTCCAAATTAAGGAATTTATAATTTATTTTTATAGATAAAAACAATTTTAGGTAAATAAACTTCAACTGAGTATTACCTAATTGTATTATTATTAATTAGTATAGATATTAGGTACACTAAATACTATAACAATGAGTAATGACTAATGAGTAATGACTATTGACTATATTTATAAAACTAATTACTATAAAGTAGTCAATAGTATACTGGTAGTGAGATAAAGAAAGCATTCAATTATTTTATCATCCAAGTGAAAAATTCATTCGATTATTCGGTATTCCTATCACTATAATACTAATCATTCGATTATTTAATATTTTGTTTTCGATCATTAAAATCATTCGATTATTCCTATCACTAATAGAAAAGGAATAATGGAAATTGTGAAAGTTCCAAGATGAGCAACAAGACAATTAAAATTACTCAATAATATTAAATATTAATATTTTTTTGATTAAAAATCATTAAGCAAAAGGAAATTTGGAAAATAGTTTAAGATAGCTATAAAAAGTATTTTTAGCGTTTAATAAATATATCTACAACAAAGGCGAATTTTCATTAAAAAAAAAGTGATTACTTTTACCATTCAATATGTCTAACACTGACTAAAACTATATTATAATGTTATTATTTGTATTAAAAAAAGAGTCTATCAATATTTCAATAACATAATATCTGTAAAATCTATGGAGTACAAACGCACACTCTTTCATCTCGCAAATGACGCCGCCTAAATGTATTAAATATTACGCGTTATTTTTATTTTACGATTACTGTTTCGCCTTTTACCCACCACTGCATCGTCGTAGCACGTTTTGCCTTTTTTTTACTCATTCCTACCTATCGGTTGTGTAGTTTTATCGTCAGCCGACCAAAAAATATCGCACCACTTTGGGCGCTGTCACGTTACACGAAAATCTACGACCGTCATTCCGCCTGTCGATCGCGATGCGAATTACGCTCGTTTGCAGTCGGATTGGCCCGAAAAAGTGGCTCGTGGTGGTGTATAAAAAACAATATTCTGCGAGACGACGCGTAGGTGTACCCATGTATAAATGTAATGGACGTCGTACATCTGCAGCAATGAGTTTATAATAATATAGAGTTCTATATAATAATAAATAGTTCCGCCCTTTCCCGGCCTTTTCTAGAGGTCGCTGCAATCAGACCATTTCTTATTAGGTGTATACATCATTACGGTTTGTACATGTTCCCAGTTCTCTATATACGTTTTGCAGGCCATTGTGGTTAAAATTCGTCCCGATTAACCAAAATTGGGAATTCAAACTATGTGGATAAATTATAGTATAAATAAAATGGACTGAGCTCAATCCGATCCAAGTAATCAGAAATAACTATAAAATACCAAAAAATATAAATTATTTAATATTAAAAGCTACAATCTTGTATTAAAGTTAATTTAATTTTTAAATCTCTATATTAAACTATTAATTATACCTAGATATTTGCAGATGTCGACGAAATAAATATGACATTGGGTACGACTTGATTGAAGATTGCGTGAATCCTTACGTAGGTAGGCACTTACATTATTTGGATGAATAAAAAACACTCATATTTAATGTGTGTACTTTGTAAATAGTAAATAGTTCATAAAATTATTCACAAATTCTCTTTGCAGAAAACGGTTTGAGCATCTCTGACCACCGTGTAACGACAATACCGTTAACGTAATAATTTAATATACGTGCTTATATTATGTACCTAACTTGACCTTCGACCATAGCCGCGATGTGACTAGTCGCCGAAAAATGTGCCTTCAAAATATGATAATATGTTATATATTATCACTGGTGCCTACTACACCCGGACATACATTTTATTTCAAACCAACATTTATATGTCGCGAGTGAAACGCTGTTCACATATTGACGTGCCTTACGAAAACCTTCTCCAACAATGCACACAATACGCTTTTATAAATGTATTATTATATAATATCCATATACTCGTACGATTGTTATTAGGTAGATTTAGGGTGTTCTGGGTCCCCCGCAAATCCAGGCAATCCAGGCACCCCTCCCGCCAATCACACACGTGCACGACCTTACCCCCCTCTCCTCCCATCCATCTCTATCCCACACGTGCCCAGCCTTACCCGCCCATTCCCTCCCATCCATCTCTATCACGTACGTACCCGACCTTACCACCCCTTCCCCTCCCATCAATCTCTATCCCACACGTGCCCAGCCTTACCCCCTCCTCCCCTCCCATCCATCTCTATCACGTACATGCCCGACCATTCCCTTCCCAT
>JACXSJ010003709.1:0-20267 GCA_014851325.1 Pentalonia nigronervosa | reverse complement strand
TTAAGTATTTCGAATTTGGGTAGTCGGTCAACGTACTCAGTCATTGTATTCAATTCTCTCTGAATTTGAGTAAAGTAAAAAGTTACTAGTGGTTTTTTACATTGACCGGTCATTCTATAAAACTATAATACTACAAATGTCTACGCTACATGAACACCACCGCAACTTGTGTGATTCTACTGATAAATCAATTAGGTTCTGTTCTATTGTGTGCTGTTAATATTATATTAATAGATTTAATATATTATATTATTATCATTTGATAATACTTCTGGGTTAATGTTTTACTATCAAATATGTGAACAACCCTGCAAAGGCCAAAACCGTATTTGGAATTTGTAACAACAGGGTGGGAGGACTGGAAGAGGGTAGCAGAATTTTGTAACTGTTATATTATACATTTAATTAAAATTGTACTTACTTATTGGTTATTCATCAATTTAATTTTGAAATAAATTAATTGTCGCAGTTAATATTATAAATTTTGAATAGCATTTTAAAATTAGTTCATATTAAAATAAAATAATAATTATAGGCTAAAATGTATAAAATAGCCACGAAGACGTATATATATATGACATCAATAATATTAATTATTATTTACCGGTTTTAGATTTAAAACAATATTTATCAGAATAGTGTCTTAAAAGTGTAATATACGATGCGTATATTTTATTGATCTTAACAATTTTTTTTTATAAAATTGGAGTAGAATTTAATAAACGCTCTCGTCTGTGAGAAAAGTGAAAAAGTACAAGCAGTCAGAAAATTGTAAGAAGTTTATTCATTAATTTTTAAGCCCAAGTCAGAAAAAATATTTTTTCTGGTGAAAATAGACGAGAATATTATGATTAAAATATCTCATGTATAGGCAGAGCAACATTTTAGGTGTCATGTTCTCTGATAATTTATAAAAATATTTATTACAGTAGGTATAAACATGAAAACCATTTATATTAATTTAAGTATAGTAAAGAACATTTGTGTAAAAGCGAAACAACATGAGGTAAACTATACATTATTGGTACAGGGGTAAAAATAAATTAAAGATATGAAAGATATATCACAAGATTGTTAAATTTTTCAAAAATCCAGCACAATATTATAGTATCTTAAAATTGTATGGTTCTTATGTATCTAGTACACACTTTATATAAGTAGAGTAAAAATATTCTATTTTTTACCGGTTAGTGAGGTTGTTCTTCAAAAAATTGTAATCCAATTGACAAGGTCAAATACATATCTATAGTGTGTATTAAATATTGTCATGGTCATTGGTCAGTGTTATTTTTTTAAAATTGATGTGGAACAAAAAAATCAAATATCGATAAAATAAAAAAACTTACATGTTTCATAAATGAATGTGTAAAATATTTTTTTATTATAATTAAATTTATAAAAAACTTCTAATGTCCCATTAAAATTATAATTAGGTTGTTAAATTTTCTTTCCAGATGTGGTTATTTATTATGGTATTAATATTAAAATACAAATGTACCATATAGCTCTATATTAAGATTCGTTGTCAGGATGAGCGAAGCTAGATAAGTTCTTAATACAGGAATACCCGTTTATCACGTTCAATCAGAATTTATATTTTACTTGATGTGTTGTATAGCGTAATGTAAGTACATTAGTGTATTCAAGAACAATTTTTTAAAATATATTTTATTAACTATAATAATATCTACTTTAGTTGGTTTTTGTTACACTTTGAATTTTGTATTTTTATTATGGAAGCTGGTAAAGTAGATGTAATTCAGTTATTTGAATTTTAACTAAAAAATAAAACTACTATCTAATCAAATTGAATTTCAAAAGATATTCAATAATGGTAAAAATGTATTTTTTAAAAATAACAGTTTTCATAGATTTAAAAACAATAAGTTCATTTGTGTCAAGGTATGGAAGAAACGTTGTAAGAACATGTAATTCAAATTTAAAAACAAGTCGTCTGATATTTCAATTTTTTAATTTTATCAACATCTACATTTATTTTTTTTCCTAAAAACTAGAAAAAAGGTCATACAATGAATTTAAATACACTATAATTTTATATAAACGGTGCATCACTATATGCAGTAACGTATTTGAGGAGTCATCGTTGAGAAGCGAGCGGATTAGAAATTTATACTTTTATCATAATATTATGTAATCAATTATATTATATAATATGTTTATAAAACTCAAAGAATCAAAATATAAATCAAAATAAACATTAAATACTACCCAAGGGCAGCCGGTAAGAAAATAACCCCTTACTACTACCTCGAAATCAGCACTGCCCTGTGTAGGTATATATATAGTGTCATTTTAAATTAGTAAATCCTCGTGGGACACCTTGTTTATATATATGTTAAAATAGGTAACAAAGCCATAATTTGATTCTTAAAAGTTAAATTGTTAAACGCAAAATTATATGCACCTATTTTCAAACTAAGGATATCGTATAATTTTGGAGTATAATTCTATAACTTAGAATTACATTTGTATTTTTATTATTTACATGTATATAAATTGTATTTCTCTAACTTAGAAATAATTTAATAATATAATAACTTTTAAATAACTCTAATTATCTACTAGAAATTTTAATAAGAATATGTACGTAAAACTTAGAATTAAATAGATTTAATTTATTTAGAAATTACATAGAGATTATAACATTTTATCAGAAAAATCCTCGTTACAGAGGCATGATTACTGTACACAAATGTATCTATAATTCACGTTTATATTTAATTGTCTAAAACTAAAATAAGCATGTATAGAGACGTGGACATTTTGTACACCTAGGTTCTATACTTGTAACTCTATAGGTTCTAATTGATAATGAATTGATTTTATTTTTTCGTTCAATTACGCGTTACTTAACACATTGCAATTGGTTATTGTTATGTGCTGTGTGATTTCCAGATGGTGTGTTAAATTGATTACTTTGACCATAAGAAAATTAGACTTTGCAAATGGTAACTCTACTTTGGCAGTTACATACATGCAAGTATATGTGCAAAAAACAATTTTTTTTTTAACACAAAACGACAGCGGCAGTCACTTTAAATGTCAGTGTACTTTAAATAGATTTTGGTGGCTGCTTAACTGACTTTCTGTTACATATAAAATATGTTTTTTAAACAATTTCATATTAATGTATAAATAAGAGTCGAACGATTTCTAAAGAATACAATAAAATAGTGTTACCTTGAAAGTGAAATGCAAAAAAACAGAGACGTAGTAGTTATTATTTTAACGATTCTAGTTTTAGGCAGTATGACTGTATGAGTATATTATTGTAAGTTTAACTAGTTTTGAGATTATATGACGCACGAGGCATAGTGTTTACTGCGAAACGGGAAACTTTGCGGGGATCATCGTTGTGAGACGAAATGAGACGGAAATGTAAATATAGATAATAAAGGCGGAAAGAAAAAAAAGAAAGGCAAATTCTGAAGCGGCAGTTAGCAGCTGGCCTATTAAACGACGGTGTTGGATAGTTGGTGGAGTGTGAGGGAAGAATATTTGGCACCCGACATCCCCGCGGGAGACTACTACTACCACTACTATTACTACTACTACTACTATTATTACTACTAATACTACTACGAAAACGACGATTGTTTAGCCACTATACTAATATTTTACTCCTCCACCGTTCACCCATCCCTTTAGACACTGACCGGACCTTTTGCCGCTGTGGCATCATGTACCCGGCGCTGCAGGTAGGGATGGATTTATGATAATCGCACGAGCACAATATAATATATATATTATATTACGATATGTATTCTTCTTCGTCGTTAGCCTCTCTCGCGGGAATCCACAGCGACGAGGAGTACGTACATGAGCATTATACACGCTTAACCTATCTACCTGCTTTCCTGCTTGCCAACATGTCTACGTATATTATACCTAACTGTAGTGTGTATACTCGGTTTAGCAATTAGTATATTGAGCAAGGACAAAAGGCGACGGACGGAACGGGCTGACGGTGTCGTCGGCGGCAGAAAACTTATAATAATTATCACGTGGTATTGCGGAGACGGGAGGAGGTGACAAGAGGCGCAATGCTCACCGGCCCGTAAAACGCATCGAAACTAACCACCGTCGCCGAATATTATACTACGCGTATTCGACTGGAACGACAACGACAACGACAAAGGTCCTCGGCATGGACGCGATCTATTTGTATGTTATCACGATATTATAATATAACTACGCACTTTAATGTGCATATAAAATAATGTAAAATGTTTATAATATGTATAATAAACGAGCACTGTTGTATTCGTCATACTAATGTGTAAAAATCACTTTTCCGCCAAAAACGATAACAGTAGCTGCAGGTATTATATTATTGTGATGTATGAGTTTCTATGATTTTTTTCACTGTAGTTTGAGTTTACAGATGTAGACGAGTGTGTAAATTGACAGGTGATTATTAAAATAGCCATGGACTGTAACATGGGTGACGGGTGTCAATATCCAAAATAGTGCCTAAACACCATTGTCTCTCTAAAATCAATACCACCAAATGCATCTTAAAAAAAGTTACAATAGTATTTCGTACAATTCAGTAGACACACAACATTATACTATTATAGTCAATTATTTTAATTTTAAGTATAGAATCGTTCTAGTGTTTCTTAATAAAAAAAACTAAAAATTAATTTTTAATATTAAAAATGTACTTCAATTTCAAATTTAATAAATGTATGGACATTCTATGTACACATATATATTCAATAATTTTAATTATTTATTAAAACTAATAGCTAATTTTTCATGTTTAATCAAAAAATAAATTATAAATGTTTCTAGATTCTGAGCGGAGTTGGAGCAATGGATGCATTAATTTTACAAGGTCAAAACTGAAAATTCCCAAAAGTTTTTAAAAGCATAGGGAAAAACAAAAAAAAAAAAAAATATTAAAGAAAAAACGGAAATTTTTACGCAAAACCAGTTTTAAAATAAATCAATTTAGTTTTTGTGGCGTAACTCAAAAACGAGTAATTGTTGATACTTTAAACGTTCACCAAATGTTTATATTAGTATTTTGTGTACATAATAAAATGTTCGTGATAAATTTGCTTCACTTGATGTTCGCATGTGCTGTCTCCGTTTTATAAACGTCGTACAGCATATAACAAATTTGTGTTCAGCAGAATATATTTTGTGCTGTTAGTTTTAATATTACAGTAAATTGATTAATTACCAAATATAAAGGTAAAATTTAACTGTAAATCCCTTGTTGATTTTGTTTGTTATTTCAATATTTAAAACGAGTTACAAGCATTTTAGATTCAGAGTGAAGCTCAGAATGTATTGATTTTACAATGTTGTGTGTTTTTTTTGTGTTTGATATCATGTTTTGGGACAATAAAAGAGGTTCGATTTTCTTCATCAGCATCTTTTCTGATAGGAAAGTGAATCTAATTAGTACTTTGGAAGTCAAAAGTAAAAAATTTTTAATAGCTTTTAAACGCACCGAGAAAAGCAAAAAAAAAAAATTAAGAAAAACGGGAATTTTTTTGCAAAGCAAATTTTTGACAAAATTAATTTTGTTTTTTGGTGTAATACAAAAAATAATGACTATAGATATATGCAATTTTTACTGAATATTTATATTAAAATTTTCATACACCAACAATTTAAACAATTTCAATATATTTTGACTCTTTTTCAATTATTTATAGGCATAAGAAATTTTAGTAAATTTTTTTTATTATTGTTGTTAATAAAAAAATTTTTGCCGCGTCAATATACTTAAAAATTGAATACAAGGTTTCTCATAACTTATAAGTAAAAATTAAAAAAAAAATTTAGCGTAAATTCACAATAGTTTTTGTAAGCGTCTAAAGTTGAGTTTCAACAAATGCGTCAAAATCATGAGAATTTGAATTTGTTTTTTTATTTAGAAATTCCTAAAAAAAAATTTCTATTTAAACCTAAAATTTGAAAATTAAACACAAAATTTTCCATAAGTTTTTCTATCATTGACAAAAAAATATTTACCGGACACTCAAACAAATTTTTTATGAGATTTTTAAGTTATTATAGGTATAAGAAATTTAGATTTTTTTAATTTTCTTTCTATTAATATCAATAAAAAATGTTTGAAAATATAATACAAAGTTTTTCATAAGTTGTCATAATTGTTGTTTAAAATTTTTTAAAGATACATATGCAAACTTTTTTTTATAATAATTTAAACGTCAAATTTTGACCAAAATTTATTAAAATATTGAATATTTACAAATTATTTTGTAGTTAAAAATATATAAAATATTCAATTTTTATAGTTAAGAATTGAAAATTTAAATCAAGGTTTATCATAAGTTGTTAATATAGTAAGCAAAAAATCTAAAAAATATATTTACATGATTGATTTTTATAAACATTTAAGTTAAAATTTGGACGAAATTATATATTTAAATGAAGAATAACGATGTTAGTATATTTTTCGTGGGTGCTCAAAACGTTTAAAGTATATTATAATGGTAAAAATTAATTCAACCTACTGTATTAATTACAATAAAATAAATTACTTTAACAGCAATAATATCATAAAATACACCTAGTAATGTAGACTAGTAGTCTGTGTTCGCTCAAAATTGTTTTTCTTATACACTGATTTTATATCGTTGAATTCAAATTTAACACATCCATTATAGTGACCCACTCGGCACTTAGAGTAGAGTACTGTACAGTAGAGTGGCGAGAACTTGTCGATTTTTTTTTTTATAACTTATTTGAAATTAAAAATAAGAAAAAACTATTAAGAGAACTCTCAGTTTATATTCTTAATTTTGAATTTGGTCAGGTATAAGTAAATTTGCTGTACTTAATATTAAAAATAATAACACAAAATGGATTCAGTTGAAAAAAAATTTGGTAGTTGTACATGTTTGTGAGCATCACATCTTCTTAGAACATTCGAATAATATCGAGCGTTTAAATAATAAATGACAAATAATATTAATTCTTACCTCATATTATTTCGTTTGGTTTACATGGCGGAGTAGATAGCTAGGTGACTTTCCTTGATCCAACCGCTGTGACTGGTTTTAGACTTTAGTTTTAAATAACCAAACTGTATTTAAAGTCATCATAGATTTTTAGCCATACATTGAATGGCAATTATAAATGGTAATAAATAATTTTCATAATAAGTAATATTATTCATATTTTATATATGATACATTTTTCGACGTCAGTTGTACAATTTTACCTATGTGATTTTATATATAAAAATGAAACGTGATATTTTTATTAAATCAGATTATGTTTACACAATTAACGAAATGGAATCATATAATTTATTTTCTTCATACTAAAGATATTTTTTCTTAAAACCATAGATTTCAATAATATGCCTTGCGAATGCAACCGGAACCTTTTTGTTGGGAGCTAGTGAATAATACATATTTATTCCGGTAAGATAATATAGAATGGGTATTAAATCATGAAATATTAAACTTACTACTTGGGTCGGTGATTTTCTCGAAGTATGAGAATATCGTTTTCAATAAATACAAATTTGTTGAAAATAAATAATATAAAATAATATATTTTTGATTCAATTTTTCTTTTTTTACATACTATTACTGCGAATAATTCAAATAGGAATATGTTTTTATTACGTCTTTTTTAATGGTTAAGGTGTATACCTTGGTTTATATAATATAATATAGTTCTTAGAATAATTAATATTCTATATAATTGTTAATACACGTACAGATTAACATTCAAAACATATTATGTGTAATTTATACAGTATCGTACATAGTATTATGTATTTAGTATTACCAATTACATTTATTTATGATGAATTGTAATTTTTTTTCCTTACAGTAGACCGATGGCTTTGTAAAATAAAACAAGTACATTTCAATTTTACCGTTTATTTATAATGAGCACATGTCCGTATTTACAAAGGTCGAGAATAATAATAGTGAGTATGTAGCTTAAAAAACAGAATAGTATTGTTTTCTTTAATAACTATTATAATAATAATATAATATGGTAACATCAAAGTGGCATAAAAGATTATACAAACATGGCTTTATACAGTTAAAAAAGGTATAGGTTTAGAAAATCTGATGAAAATAATAACTTAGGAAGATAGTAGTAATTATAATATATATATTTTTAATTTTAATATTGTATAAATAAATTGTATTAATCTTAAATTTACTGCAAACACAAGGAGCGGTAAGCGAATACCTACACGTTGAACTTTATCGATAGTTAGATATATGTAACCTTATTATAAGTAATTAATATTTTTTTACAAAATCCAATGACGTTTTAAAATTATTTTAGATTTAATCGATACAGTGATAAAATTTGAACAATTAACCGGGAAATTTAAAATATATTATTGGTACAGATTTCATAATTATATACGAGTATACGAGTATAATGTAGTATAAATGTATAATGTAATATTTATAATAAGTATATAAAAGAAAATGTGTTTGGTTATTAAGACATAGGCAGGTATACTATTGAGTTTAATAAAAACCCTTATTTTAATTTTTAATTTATTATTTGTCACAATATAGGTTATACATTTACACTTACATTTACACTTATACATTTCGGACAGTAATAAAACTTCTTTTCTACGTTTTAAGCAGATAAATATCCGATTTCCGCAATCAACTAACACAACCTTTTTGTTTAGGGATTTTCTGTTATTTTTTTTTTCGCAATGACTTGAAATAATAAATATAATATTTAAACATAGGTAACAATTATTAACAACAAATTAATAATATTCAATAGATTAATAAACGTATGAATGAATTATTCAGTCATTTTGAGTCTCTTGACTTTAGATAGTAAGAATACACGAGATCATGCAATTATACAGTTATATAATGACCCAATTAAAGATTATGGGATTTATTTTTCATGTTATATTGAGACTAACAAAAAAATAAAAATAAAAATAACTTTTTGAGAGAATTTAATTAAATATAGAATCCATGTAACAATAGCGATCGTCATTTTTTTATGCTATCAGTAAATAATTATACAATTTTTTTCAAGAGTAATCATTAAAAACAAATATTATTTTTGATTCAAAATAATTATTCACATTGCATAACAAAGTTACTAAACGTATTATAGACAGTTTTTGAATAACAATAATTTACAAAACAGACATGCTATTTAGAATATTGTGTATCAAAATATACTATATTATTTAAATATACGATGGGGCTTTACAATATTTTACATTCTTGGCAAGTTTGTGTTGTTGCTCGAGGTAAGGTAATATATACTTTGGCATGTCTATCAATATTCAAACAGATTTATCCTCCAAAGCCTGGAAGAATATTCCCTACTAAATAAATGATAAGAACTAAATATTATCCGTATACACTGTACCTACAGCATAGTTAACCTATTACGGGATGCAGAATTCTCTCACCGCTTCTCGTGTAAGGAATACCAATATACCATAATATCGTTAACGTTATACTTTACCGAGTACTTAATAACACGAGAATTAAAAATATAAAATTATATTAAAACCAAACTTAACATTAAAATTCAAAATTGTCACACCGCAAGGTCTTAAAGAAGACTTGCCAATTTTTATAAACGTCATAAAAGTTTAATTAGATTTTGTTTTTGAAATGGGCAATGATAGTAATAACTTAGGTTTTTACATTTCACCGTGACGTTTAACGATAGGACGTTTCAGATCAGAGTGCCTATAGCCTGCATTTATCATAAATCCATTTTTATTACCATAATAAAACTATATTTATATAGTATTAGAAAATCAAATGACTTATACGATATTCTAATATATTATTTTTAAAATACTGGAATTCATTAATAGCTAATACACAACAGCTAAATTTTAATTACCTACATTTTCATGTTTGACAGTAACAAGCAGCTTCTATTTTGAGTTATTTTACATTTTGATTAGACTTATTTCGGTTGATTAGTTTGTGCATAAACTATTGTGTATTTTTCGCACGGTTCACGCAATTATTTTAATGTTTTTTATGTTCAAGCACTCGTATTTTTTTTCATATTCCTATAATCGTATGATAATTTTAACCCTGTTAGAACGAAGCAAAGATTAATTAAATTGATACGATTTATTTTACGTAGAATTTTTATTCTATCGACGATTTCTGCATATTTATGGTACAATTAATTATTTAGTCAGAATAAATGAACTCGAAATTTCGAACACGACATACGGCCATCCTTCATTACCTATGCAAAGTAACGTGGCGAATGCTAGAATTGACAAAGACGAGCATTTTCGTTCAATACACCCACACCCACATCAATATAATTACTATCCCAATGACCGGCCACTACAGGCCACGACCTCTTTACACATAGGCGGGTGCCTAAATTTTAGGTCTAGACGTCTAGTCTTCGGCATGTCATTGAGCGTTCGCATAATATTGTATTGTAATTTATTATAGTATGTGAAGTCGACTTTTCTCGGGTTAATACACACTCGTTTCTGAAACGTCTGTACACACGTGTTTGCGCGTCTGCGGGTGTAAGTGAAGGTAAATTACAAACGGGAAAAATATAAACGATAACAATTCGGCGAGAGCGTTGAGGGGTGGCGGGTAGATATGCACAAGTCAGATTTCTGCGGGTTTGACGGTATGCAGCGCAAAGGGTTTATTACAGTAGTTCGAACTGGCACACGTGTATACCATAAACGTCGGTAAATACCTGCATAATGATGTTGATGATGATGATGATCTTAATAATAATAATAATAATATAGTTACAGTGAAAGATGGTCGTCAACGCGTGTGTCCGACGGTGTTATACATTAAGTATAGTATTATCGTTATCGTACCAAAATTTGTGGGACGGCGGATGGTGGCTACGATAAACGCGCACGGCCGACATCGCACAATCGGATAAGCACGTTCGGGGGAGTGTTGCAGTTAGTATAATAATATTATAATATATAATACGAACATTCGACGATCAATATTGTTCAATCCGGACACGTTCGCTGATCTGCAGAGTTGTTCTTAAAAACGATTTCTACCGTATACAAGATGACTAACAAGAACAAAACGAAACGAAACGGAGCATGACATAATGTTATGGCCGTTCGGGTCTACGCGACTACACACATAATATGTTTACCCGACGATTGCGGTTCATACCAAACCCGACCGCGGGTTGGGTGGTTTGGCCGGGTTTGCGCGGTTCAGACGGTCGTCTCGACTCGAAGGCGTCCGCCGTCGCCGTCGTCGTCGTCGTTTCGTCAACACATGCTGTCCTGCTTGCACTCCAGGTACAGGTCGTCCGAAGAGGACGGGTACCGCTTGCTCAATGAGTTGCCGACGACGCCACCGCCGCCGTTTTGTTCCAGGAACCGCTTGTCGTAGTGCGCTCGGTCGACCGCGCACATCATCGGGTCCACGGCGGCTGAGCCCTTTTGGGACGCTCGCCGCCGGCCGTCTTCAGCTCGCCGCGACCTGTTGGCCTTGCACCGCAGGCACACCACCGCCGCCACGACGGTGACCGTGAACAGCACCATCGCCGTGCCACCCAGCACGCACACGTACATCAGGTTCACGCCGTTCCGGCTAGCGCAGTTGGCCGGGTCCTCGTCGAAGCCCATCGGGCAGTGTGTCTCTCCGTCGCACCAGAACTGAGAGCTGATGCATGCGTTCAGTTCCGGGCACCTGTGAACATACATAGTGCGTCATCTAACTGTGAATTTATAGGTCTCGAGTCCGGTTCACTGTATCATCATTTTTTTTTTTTTTAAAAATAAATGGCTACCTAAACGAAATTAACATATTATATCAAAACAAGAAAACCTAAATAAATTGAACGCGATTCGCACTGAATAGTGTAAACGCGTTCAGTGATTTTTTTCCGATGGTCGAAAACCAAAAGACATTTTTAGTTACTTGGAAACATGATGGGCATGTACGCAGTTTTTACATAAACATTAGTTTACCATATACTCATAAGTCGTGATCATTATATAAAAACATTATAAATTGACCGTCAAGTTTAACCCTCGTTCCTGACGCACGGGGTTCAAGTACTTACAAAGATTATACTGCTGTATTATAATGGTCTCTAGTTATGTCCCAGCCAATTACCAAAAATATATAAAAACAAAAACAAATATTTTTGATAAATTAAAAATAGACAGACAAAACATTTATTGTTAATTATTTTTAAAATAAAATTAAACTATAAATGAGATTGTTTTAATTTTAAATATAAAATAGAATAATTTCTGATCAATTATTTATATATATATATATATATATATATATATACCTAAATCATTCACATTCTTAAAACTCAACTATTATAAGACTGAAAACGATGACAGTGCTAATAATTAATATGCTATCAGTTATCACATTTAGAAATAACAAATATCGAATAATGTAAATAAATTGTGTATTATAATATTTAGTTGTTTATAAATTATTATATAAGTATACATATTAATATTATGGGAATTTACGTTTTTATGTTTTGAAGATTTGCAGTAAAAGGAAAATTCGAAATTCTTGTCAACTTGATGGTAAAATATAATATATACTCTTGGAATTTTGCGCATTCGTTCTGCGTAAAAATGGTGTTATCGTCGTTTCAAAGCTGTACAAATATTTAGTTTTTTCTGTACCCGATTATCCGAGTTGTTGTTCGATCAGTTCGATTTTATTACGAATTTTACCGGGTTCATAAACAGCTATAAATGTATATCACATAGAAAGTAAGAAATCTGAATTGGCTGTGAATACACTTTGCCGGCATAAAAAATTTGTATTTTATATATAAGTACGATGAAGATTTACTCTTCAATTATTAACGTTTAATGAGGAAACTGAAGGGAAAAAAATGGATTTATATCTGACATCGACTAAAGTTCATTAAAACGGGTTATCCAATGTCAAGAATAAAAACGTATTTCGTCACTACTCATTATATACCATCCAGTTGTGGAATTTTAAGCATATATGTTTTATTTAAATTATAATTGATTATTCAACGAAACATAATATTTTATAATGTATTATTGTTTTCAAAAAGTAAATTATTTATAACTAGACATAATAATTTATTATTGTTTTAATTAATATACAAATACCATGTTGTTTGAGTTTAATTAAAATCATGTTTTTATGTAATATTTAGTATAACTAAATGTTGATAATAATTTTAATCTCTTCACGGTAAAATTCAAAATAAGTAGTTAATTCATAAGCATTTTATACGTTAGTTAATTTTAATTATACATTGTGAATTAAAAGCATTTTATTTTTTCTACTTAAATATAATTATTGCTATACTCCGAAATTATAATAGTAATAATAATTAAAGAAATGATAAAAAAAGTGCAAATTAATTTATTTCTAAATATATAATTTAAGAAAATTTTATATTCATTGCCTCAATCCATTATTTTTTCTTCGATTCTTTTTACGTTCTTTTTAATAAATCATTAAGTGCATTTTGTTATACTTTAGATAAACTTTTTTTTTATAGCTTTGTTCCAAATTATGATTACAGCTTAAATTAAATTATAATGGTCACTAATAACTATTTACATAAAGTAGAATTTTTGATAACTTTTATCATTTAGCATTATTCAGTACTTTTTTTGCATTTTATTTTTGCATATTTTATTTTTTTTTACCGAAGAAAAATTAAGAAACAGTGTCAGTTGATTTTTTTTTATTTAATTTCAAGTTCATATTACTTCATTACTATCTTTTATTCAAATTTTGCTTGTGATACTTTGGTTACTTATAACAAAAATATTCATAAATTTATATATATGTAATTTTGAATACGGATCCGTTTTCACTAGGTGGATACTTTAATTTATTTTTTATATAATATTCATTAAAAATATAATTTTTAAAAGTTTATCAAGATAAAAGAAATATTAATACTTACTTTATTATGGTATGTCTAAAAATAGATAAATGGATTTATAATTAAAGAAATCGTAATATTTTAATCGCAATAAATCAAAAATTAGTGGGTAAAAAATCAAACAAATCAATATTTTTCATAGAAAAATAAATGATCAAGTGAAAATTAATTCTTTCTGAAACTATTATGATTTTAATAGTTATAAAATATATGATATGAATATTTTTAAGCACATAATATTTTTGATCTTCATACTAGTCTGTAAGTGTTATATAAGATTTATTAAATGGAACGTTCTGAATGGAAATGCACCTTCTGAACTACTTTCTTTAGAAAATTACGTAGGATCTACGTGATGAGCAGTTTCAAAACTATTTATAATTCACAATACTATTACTACAAACCGAAGATGATAGCTACTATACTAAAACATAAATATTATATTTAAATATTCAGGAAATAATGATAATTATATAAATGTCATATGTCAATTATATAAATGTCATATGTTTATTATGCATCTAAAGGCACTTAATTTATGACTGAGAAATAACAAATAAAAGTTTTTGTTAGCGTCGTGTTTATTTCAGTAAGTTTGAAACTAATTATTATAATATACCATGCGAGACATTTAAGTGTCTACACTCATTTTTCGAAAATATTTTTTTTATATAATTTTATGTCATTTCAAAAACAAAATAATAATAAATTAATAAATAATATTTTTTACTTTATTTTTAAGTTTTTTACTTATTTGAATTTTACTTCTTATTTATTGTCATTATGCAATTTTTATTTCATATTTCGATGCGGAATATTATTCGGAGTATTTCAAATAAAATTTTGGACGATTAGTTCATTATAGTTATAAGTATTTGATATTTGATAAGTGGAGGAAAGTAGCATAAGAGTACCCCGCAAAATGTTGTCCATTATTCCGCTAATCTAAACTTTAAATACTTATAACTAATGAACTACTTATCCAACATTTGATATTTATCCATTGGAATATTCCGAATTATATTCTGCTTAGGAATTTGAAATTAAAAATGTATGTCATTCAAAAAAGTAAAAAACTTAAAATATCATTTTTTTTCAGAAATGTCATTTCTCCAATTACATTAAATTATGTACCTAAAAAAAGTTGAAGATATAATTGTTTATTTAACTGTTTTTTTAAAAATATTTTTCTAAATAGGTATGCAAATAAAGTTAAATGTAAATTCTCAATCACAGTGATATGGTGAACTATAATACTGATTGCATTCTAGTGTAAAAATACTGGTTTAAAAATATAAATATTTTTGGTAAATGTTTGTTGACTACCACTACCGTACTGTATCGTTTTAAACACTAGACGATGATATTATTTCAAAACATTCAAAACTATTTAATTAAATTAATGAAGATGTGAATTTTTAAATTTAGGTTAAATTAATAGATACATGAAACGAATTTATTGGCAAGTATTTACAATTTTATTAGCGGAATGTAAAAACAAGTGCCACAGAACAATAAATAAGTGATCATATTATTTTTGAAGTCATATATATTGCCGTAAAAGTTATTTTAAATTGACAAATCGACTGTGGCAATGTTTTCAGATTGTACAATAATTTAGTTTGGTATGTAGGTACTCAATATATTATGTCCTAAAATATTTTGATAAGAATATTGTACTTGAATAACGCATCAGGTAGATTTACGAATGAATAATCAAGATAACGAACCGGTACACAATATATATTATTTATGAACGATGTTTTATGTCATTGTTGTGTTTTATCGCAAAAGGATATTTTGTTTTGTTTCAAAATGTTTTAAATTGTTTTTAAAAAGAGATTTTTTGTTATATATAAAAATTGTAAGTTGACATTTGGGAAGATAAAATATGTGACTATAACTATTATTCTTAGAAAATTGGTTCTGCTATCTCTAAAAAACCATGTGCACAAGTTTTTTTGGGAAAAAACTCGAGTCAAAACGTTTCATCTTCAGTAGGTAAACAAATTAATATACCTATGTGTAGTATAAAAGTTTACATGATTACATTTTGGAAGGAGATAAAGTGTAATGCGAGTGTATAAAGTTAATAAACAAATATATAATTTAAAGGTTAAAAGTAACTAAAAACGAGGATAGTGGAAAATTTAATTTTAATGACTTGGAATCGTAAGTACTTACAGACATAATTATTATAAATAAGTTAGATAAAAGTCACAAGTTAACCCCTTATACTTTATTTTTTCCATGAGATGATTATATTTCGTTGAACATGATAGTATTACTGAAATTGCTTTAAATAATATAAACTTACAACATTAAGGTCACAGCTCTTTTATTTTATTTTTTTACAAATTATACTTGGAATACTTTTATGCGTAGTAATATTGTAAAGCAAAAAAAAAAAAAAAACAAAAAAAAATTCTATTACGGCGTTTCATTTGCATAATCGTATTATTATTACACAATAAATTCACATCTAATCCGAGTGATGGGCCGTGCGTAGAGGGGAATAGTAATTAATTTTAAACCTAACACAACGCCTGTATACTATATATATTATATTGTGAACGTATAGTGGGTTTATTACTCTGTTAATATATTTTTAATCAATTACCGTGTGCTCAAATCGAAGTGCATTTTCCGGATGGGCGTCGATGCCGACCATAATAATAATACATCAATGTAATCAATGGTAATGCTCGGAAAACTCGGTAAGGCCTTATGCGGATGCAATATGGACTTTGGTAAGTTCTCACATGAGACATATCTTGTAAACGGTTACAAACTATGTGTAAGTTCCTACGCCGAAAAATACGGCCGTACGTGAGTTTATGTACGAACCAAAATAAACCAATATTTGCGTTACTTTCTACACGGAGATAAGATGAAATGCATAATGTTGTGTACTGTACAAGTATACAAGTGCAATTATAATAAAACACTGAACATTAAAATGTAATCTTAACTCGTATGGTCTCATCTTATTTGTGTAACGATTTTTTTCGAATTTTTTCAATAAATAACGAACTGTATTCAATCAACAATTTAATTAAAAACTATTTGACACAAAACAAAAACTAACCGACTTCAATCACGCCAACTACATAATATTTCATGCCGTCTGTCCCAAGTCTGAACAAAGTGGGAAAGAAATTTGTGTTCGTAATAGTCTTAACAATAGAAAAAACACCCCGAAACGTGACTGACCTGTATGCACAATCCGGGTGAACGTTTGACGACATGGCGTACACATTGGTGGACGGCATGATGCGCGGCATCTTGGACACTTCCATCCAGGTGACGGTGTACGCGCCGTACTCGCGGTTCAGGAACTCGACGGCCACCGTCTTTGAGTTGGGCTGCAGCTGCTGAGCGCCGGTCAGCGGTTCGGCCCAGCCGGGCGAGAACGCCTCATACGAGCCACGTAGCGCGTTGTAGCTGGCCCCCGTGTCGTACGGGCAAATGACCCGGGCGGTTTTTGGCCCGTCGCCCGCCCCGGTGTACACCACCACCCGGTTCCGGGTCGGACACATGAACGAGTTCGTGCGCCACCTCTGAATCTCGTAACCGCGCAACTTCATGTACACAAAGCCGCCGGTGCGCAACATGCTGCTGTCGGCCGTGGCCGGGCCGATGAGCCACGGGAAGTCGGCGCATGCACCGGAGGCCGGTCGCCGGCTACCGACCGACGGGACGCCGATCAGGTCGATGAAGCCGCCTGGGCCACGGAGGTGTCGGTGCTCACGGGCGTCTCGGCAAGCGTTCCTATCCGCCAGCGACGCCTTGACGAACGCATACTCGGCCGAGAACCCAAAGTCTCGGTGGTCCTGAGTCACGTTCATGTCACGGACAGCGAACTCGACGCGGACCACTGCGCCGGGATACGATTCGAACGTGAATGGCTCGCGGAGCTCCGAGCACGCGCATCCCAGCGGTAGCTCGATATCCGGCCACGGGAAGTGCGTGACCGTCACTCGGGCCTGGGCTTCGTCGTCCCTAGACCCACCAACGCCGTCGACACTCGCGTCCGTGCCGCCGCCACCGCCGTACACGCACCGGGACCGGTCTGTCCGAGCGTCCGTCTCCGTTGCGCACGTCGTGCTGACCGAGTGAATACGGGACACGGTCACCCGGACCCGTTCTTCGGGCGACCCGGGCACGAACAGGAACACGCACGTCAGGTTCCGGCGGCCGCCCCGCCCGTAGAAGAACACGTTCTTCGGTGAACCGAAGTACCCGGAACCGGTGGCGAACGTCCGGCTGCACGCTGCCGGGCCTGCGTCCCCGGGCCCCTGTCGCCGCTCCGCCGACTGGTCCACGAACTCGTACCGCAATAGAAACTGGAGCGGGAACAGGACTGAGCCCTGCTTCAGGTAGATCTCCACCGTCAGCTCGTCGGCCGACGACGTATACGACTCTTTGGCCGCGCACGGTCGCACGTGTCTGGTGTCGTTGCCCAGTAACGCGTGGTCGCACAGCCGCGGTAGGTCTTGCTCCTTGCAGAATTCGCCCATGAGTACCGCTTCGGACTGTTAAAAAAAAAAAAAAAAAGTCATTACTAAATATTTTTTATATCATGCCACGTGATAATAAAAAGAATCAAATCCGAAAACAAGAAATACTCTTATTCCGTTCAAGCACAATGGTTTTTATTAGTATAGACTGTAGACCGTGGACGATAAATGCGACAAACGCAGGATTCGGATTATTACCTACTTCTTAATTCTTATGGTGTGGTTAATTATACGTTTTTATAAATCGTTCAACGTCGAAATGACATGACTGTGGCGTAACTGAAACAGCCGCTGATGTCGTTGGCGCAACATCACTAGTCCAAGAAATTGCTGTCGTTCGATAATAAACCTGTCCTACTGTCCTAGTTGTGACACCGCGTTATCGTCACCGTAACACGAAAACATAATAATAATCGTTTTTATTGATTATAACACCGTGGGATTTAGTTCGACAGTCCCATACACGCAAATGTATCGAAATTGCCTATACAACGAGTTGACTAACTGACAACACGATCATTATTAATAACTATTTAAGGGGTTAATTACTCGCCACTGTTCCGTATAGATATGGAGCAAATTATTATTTATTGATTATATAATAACTATGATGTTGCATGTTGTGTCTGATTTTCCTAGCATTCTATTAATGTTTATTATTATTTTTATATTAAAATGATATTGTTTTTATTCGTTTAGTTGACAATAGATTTTGTCATTATATTTTAGTTTTATGTACTTTTGAAATATTAATATTTATTTTCGAAATATCCCACAGTGTAATATCGATATTATTATTGTTATTAGTATACCTACCTACATTGTTCGATCATTTTAAGTTTCTATGTGCGATGTACATGGAAATACATAGAATATATTTTATGTGCTCATCATCCACAAATAGTGACACGGTTACTATTGTCATTGTTGATTTTATAAAAAAAATTTGGTCTATACTCAAAGAGGTACTATTGTCTTTAATGTATTGTTTTGTTGTCATTAAATTAATTAAATTATCTATTGTTATTATTCCATGTGCCCATTATTGGTGTATTTAAATCAGTAATGACCAGCAAGTATTTATTAATGGTCCTTTGGATTTGTTTTTTGTTAAATAATATTGTTTATTGCATTGATTATGTTATTTTCTAAGCGCAATTCTTGATGGACGAGTAATGGAATTATAAATTATTTTCCTACACAAAGATACACATTTTCAATTAAAACACGTAAATGCCTTATTAATTATTATCTACCATAAAATTATAATTTAAAGGCTCATAATGTACGCAATAAAGAAAAAAAATAAGAATGTTTGAGAAATGTGTTTTTTTAAATGTACATAGAATATATTAATATATATATCACACTGTGTTTACAGATTTTCAATTACAATAATGTAATTTAAATCATTATAGTAAAGTTTTATTAAATTACCATATTATATTTAGTCGAAATGACGATATTTAGGTATTTGATGTTTATTATATTGTAATTAGTATCGCAGCTAACCAATATTTCTTCAGTAGAAAATTTAAATCATCAGTATAAGACTGGTATGTTTATAAGTTTTCAGACGTTCTAATTTTATAAAATAGCTGAAAAGGTATAGCTCCTCGGAAGCATTGACGATCGAACTGTATACTCTGTAATTTCCTCCGCAAACCGTACTTAAATATTGTAAAAGTTATTAATTATTGATTAAATTTACTTCCAGTTAAACGATAACAGATAATATTTTTCGAGATTGAAAAATCGAGGTAAGTACTCAAATATTTAATATATCCAAAAATCTAACAGTTATGATACGGTGATACAATATTG
>JACXSJ010003708.1:0-20273 GCA_014851325.1 Pentalonia nigronervosa | reverse complement strand
AAAACATACATATTAACCTTTTTGTGATTTTTAAAATTAAATACAAAACATGTACAAAATAATAAAAATTAAAAATTGTATATAAATAAAACCTAACTTCCCATTTTACATTGCTTTATGGTCTCGTTATCCGCGGTTTCGATATCCGCGCAACTTTCCTGGAACCTAACCTCCGCGGATAACGAGGGATTACTGTATATAGTTATTGTAAAAAATAAATAAAACTTATTCAAAAACTTTGAAAAATTGCAAATTTTATTGATTTAGAAATTTATAAAAAAATATCTATTTATACCTAAGATTTTAAAATTTAATACAAGATTTTTCATAAGTTTTTATTCTTTTTACAAAATAAAAAGTTTGCAGAAATTCAAATTCATTTTTTATGAGCGTTTGAAATTAGACATTGGATATTCAACTTCAAACTATAGATTTCTCGGTGAACGATTTTCTTATTTTGTTGTAATTTAAAAACAAATAACTGTATATACTTAAAATTTTCACGAAATGTTGAAATTATTGTTTTTTTTTCATAAGTACACCACATAATTTTAAAAATATTTTGACTCTTTTCAAACTAATTGTAGGCATAAGAAATGTTTGATTTTTTTTTTATAAATATTGATTAAAAATATTTGTTGGATCAAAAAGCTTGAAAATTGCATACAAGGTTTCTCTTAAATTTTTCTAATTGCAGTTAAAAATGATTAAAGATACATTACAGTGACCCAATTATCTACATGTCGACCTTTTTTATTATAATTTTTTACTGCTTTAAATTTAATTAAAAATAATGATAAATTGTGTTAAATGATATTCAATGTAGAAAATCGTATACATTATACATTTATACAGTGTTAAGCAATGATAATTGCAATTTATCTAAATAACTAAAAAAAGATTTTTTTTTTTCGTAATGTTTTATAATTACACAAAAATCAATATAATTTTTTAACCTTATTATACCTATACAATATCGCCTGTAAAATAATAAATTGTCAATTATTAGAATAAAAACTTATTTATCTATCTGATTTAGTTAAGATGAAGTGATTATTTATCTAAGATAGGACGTCATAAAACCATTTTTAAATTTATAAAAGATAATTAATTATTTATCCAGATAATTCATCTAAATAAATTTATCTTATTATGTTCAACACGGAATACGACTAATTCATCAGTCCGATATTGTTTCCATCGAGGCGAACGATCCGTGTAAAAACTCGTGAAAAAACTACATGGAAACGCATACACATAATTTTAAAACAAATACAATTAAGTAATTAAAGGCATCGACTGTTCGGGTATAATTGGTATTAAGCAATTTGATATTCCATTTTCCACCGCCTTTGTTAACACACACACACACACATTATATTATTGCCAGTATAATTGATGTTGCCATGAACAACACGATAGTTTAATGTAATAAACTACAAAACTGTCACTATATACACCAGGCATTTGGCTAAAATTAACGATATTCCTTATAGCATAATACGCCAACGAATAATAATAATTATGACCGACTTTATACCTGACCAAGCTTATTTTCGTCACAAGAATATTACGAGTGTGATTATATCATATTAAACTAACTGTAATACACGATATACTTCATACAAGATAATAAAAATATAACTATAAGGTGTTTAATTCTAATGTGAAAATAACTACAACGATACATGTAATATAATTATAAAATTAAATAAATTTGGAATAACATCCAGTTATCATTTCTAGATGTATTCACACTGTAAAATATACACTAAATAATACTTAAAATAAATGTATCGATTTCAAATCAAATCATAATTATAATATGTACATACAGATGAAGAATTAAATAATAAATGATAATTCATCCAGGCCTTATGTACTCGTGGGTTCAACGAGGACCTTTTTCTTGGTACACTTTTTGCAAAACTCTGCTACAAATGGTACTAGGACAATATTGTTTTTGACTTTTAATTCGAAATCCCGAACCCGAGTGGTAAGGTCTGGCTCATTGCCCTTCTATTCCCCGGGGCATTTCGTTTATGTAGTACGTGTATAAATAAATTACATATATAACTATGTAGGGTCTATGTATATGTATATATATATATATATATATATATATATATATATACTTGGAATGTCGCCTTCTAAAAACTATAGATGTAGACTTAATTTTCTTGGAGAAGACCCCGAGTTCAATTCAATTATTCTGTGACCCTTTGCAAATCCTTTTGAATTATGTATTAATTTGTTTAAGAGGCAACCCGTTATTGGGGATAAGACCACAGTACTGGAAGTTACACCGGGTAGGACGTATTTCATCTATATATATAAATATACATTTTCTACTGATTTGTTCTTCTAACAACGTTACCGGAAAAAGCTTTTTCTTTTTCACCACTATACACTTATGTCTGTAAACATGATTTCCCAAGTCGAATTTACATTTTGATTAAAATTTACTGTTTAAATCTAATTTCTCTATCCACTAGTATTGGACATATTATACCGATGATCTATCTTCTTGCTGTTAATTTCAACTGGGAACAAGTTTCATACATTTTAATCTACAGACATGGTGCATAATGCATATAATACGAAAAAATATAATGTAACTATAGCTATAGTTTTAAAAAATAAATATAAGACGACACAGTTTAATTTATAACATTACGCTATACTATTATTGTTTGAACAGCAAGTTTTAGTTATACTATGATCTCATTGTATGCTATGATCGTATAATTATCCAAACATAAAATCAAAGAAAAACAATTTCAAAATATAGCATGAAAATTATCCTTTACCACCGTCTATAATGATACAAACTAAATTTTTAACAACTTGCTAAGTTACATTATACATTTAAAGTCGTCAAAATTAACATAACCATAATAATTACAAGATAGCTAATTAAAATTCAAGAACAAACATTTTAATGTAACTTAAAGTTTTTAATTGAAATACCGAATTACAAAACAACAATTAAAAAATTCAGTTAAGTAGAATTTAATTTTAAACTGGTGTATCAAGTTTTCAAAGTAGTATCATTGAATTGTCTATTTCAAGTGAAATGCAACTAAAAATAAAAAAACTGGTTTTAAAATTTAGTATTGTCATAGTTATTTTTTTAATATTTAAATGCATAAATGAATTACAGAATAGAAAAATGTTAATTTAAGTAATATATAGGTAACTAAAATAAAATAATTATAGAATAATCTAATTTTTTTGCCATAATACTCTGAGCATTATAATTTTTGAAATTAAGATTAATCTATTAATTGTACTCATTTAAGTGATTATAAGTTTTTCTTCAAATATTGTTATTGTACATAGTTTGAAATAAAATATAGAAAAAAAGGTATACTAAAGGGTATTCGAAAGTGACTGTTTTTTTCAGGAAAAATACCAATTACTACTCCAATTACGGATCGATTATAAACAGAAAATGTTGTTCGTATAGGATCAATATAATTATGATATTCCGAAGACTGGAGACATTCAAATCTGTTTTCAATATCAAAATTACATCATCGGATCGACCGGTACGATATTTAGGTATGATAATGGTTAGGTAATGGTATAATATGAGATTATAATACATAAAATAACTAATTATTGACATATTGTACATGGCTTGCTCAAGATCGAGATTGAGTATCCTCACTTATAACCACATCTCTACAAAACCTAATCATAATTTATTGTCCCACTGTACATTACTTTGACTTTAAGAAAGGGTACCATATTATTGCCTATACAGTACTCCTTAAAACTGTGCATTTTGAATCCCCTTAATGATATATTATTATGATGCACTAAATAGAAATATTATTAGAGATATTTAATAATTGTAAGGCGTAGTGTTATCTAAAAGTTATTTAATATTCTTATGAGTAAATAAGTTAATTTTATTATTAGTAACTATAATTATAGTCGAGAAAAATATAGACAAATTGATATAACGTTATTTAGTAACTTGTCAGTGTGTAACAAATACCTCACTATAATTGTTAAACGTATTTGAGTGTGTGATTATTGCTTGGAGATTTCAATCACCAGCATGAATGAATAGTTTAACTGTTTGATCGGGACACTTTGTACGTGAAAAATACATTTTTGTTAATGTACATTATGGTCACTCTTTTCAATAAATTCAATATGAAACAGAGCTGTAGAACTTTGACTGGACAGAATTTAATTATAAAAAATGATTTTCATACAAATACAAGTTTATTATATTCAATCGAAGTGGATTTTATACTCCAAAAAACTTTTATGTTTTACTATAATATTACGTAATAATAAAATATAATAATAACATTTTTTCTGTTCATTCAAAGTTCAGTTGAATAAAAGTAAAAACCAATATTAACCGAATGTCACAAATATGAAAAAGATGTCAAAAACTTAACATCCCAGCCGACTTAGATGCGGTTTTAGGTCCCAACACAGAAAATATCAACAACGTGATCAATTGAACAACATGATGAACAACAACGTTATCCTAAGAAAATCTGACTTGTTCAAACAAATTTAGATAATAAGAATTGCAGCTCAACTTCCTGTTGTAAAACTTCAAATGTTATATTATTATTAAATATTGTTCATAATTATTTAAATGTTTATTAAAATAAAAAATTATAACTAATAGCCTTTGCAGCCGATGTAAACTAAGATTGATAAAAAAAAACCAATATTAAAATGTCTTCTTTTAAAACACAGGCAAATTGTCAAAGAACCAAAATCAAAATTTTCAATATTAAAATCTATCCAAGCAAAGTCCGATTACAGTTTTGTCTAGTGGTATGATTTTTTTTTTATTATTTTAAAATTTCCCAGGCTTAATTATCTAAACTTAGAGAAATAATATAATAATTATAATAATAATAATGCATTTATAATAATAGTTATGTATTATAAATTGTGATTAACACGGGTTTCCTTTTCTCATTTAGGTGGATACCTATAAAGACATTTTTAATTTTTATGAGAAATAATCATGGTGCCGTTCTCATTTGAATCAACTAGGTTTGTTGTTTAAGTTGTGGAAATTCTCGCTGTGAATAATGATTTGATAAAATATAGCTTGAAGTCGTTATAAAAAGCTTTGTTTTGCTTGAACCTGGAAGCATTTGATCATTTTCTTAATATTTTTAATTGTAACACTTAATTTTTATTCATATGAGTTTTGACACAATTATCCTCAACAGCCGCTACGTATACTAATTAAAGGTCAAATGTTTGTTTTTTGTGTTATAAGAGTAGAGAATATTTTCAGCTTAGAGATATTTGACTTTTTTTATTGTATATACAATTTTAAGTCACTGATATCTTCGATGTAAAAGTGATTTGGTCTAAATATTAATACTTAATTTTAATACTCTAAATTCTAAATAGGTACCACTTATTTTGTGTAGTCCTGAAAGATACTAAAGTTAAGGTATTACTTATTATTAGTTTTAATTACAATACTGTCAAACTATTATTATTTTCTATCAGTGTGGTCAAATATTGAGTAGTCATATTATTTTATCATTCAACTTAGATGAATCAATGCATTTTGATGAAAATATTATTAGTTCAAAAATAAATAAAAATTCTATATTTTCCCTTTATTATTTCAAATATTTCTCAACACCGAAAAATCAAAACATAAATTCTTCTTTGAACGTAATTTATTATTGTAATTATTATTTATATATTTATCCAAATAATTTGACGTTCTTATTTTCTATATTATTTTTTTTATTATTAAATTTCTATTTCGTATGCGAAACTTTGTGTACAAAATAATAAATACAGTCCTGTGTGTAATTCCAATGTCAACTGGGTACAAATAATTTACATATAAACGAAATGAAAATTCCAATACATCTCATTAACGTTTATCGACACAAATATATTTTTCCACTAAAGCCTGTATAAATTAGGTATATTACATATTATATTATAAAACCAGATAATTCGTTCAATTGAATTTTTGTTGGAAATTCGATAGTTTTCAACTGAATGTAAATTACTTTATTAAAATAATTGCTTGAATATAGGATTTAAAATAAATTATAAGGACTTTTAGCCTTCTTGTATGTCATATAAATTCATTTATTAAGCGGTTTTGTTCATTGTAATATTCATAAGCAATTAAACATGACGTCATGTTGACTCTCTCAGTCACTCTAGTTTTGCTCTGAATATGTATAAACTATTTGGATGTTCACAAATGACATTTTTGTATCTGAGAGTCAATTAAATATTCATTATAATGAATACTAATTTATGTTTTATAACATACATCTGTGCTTTGCTAACATATTCAATATTTAAATTCAAGTCTATGATATAAATTATAAAGAAATTTGTGAAATATTAAAAATTGAATTATTCAGAGATACGCATCTAATTTTAATTAGGAGCATGAAAAAATATAAAATAATTGTTATTATTGATTGATACCAGTTATGTCAATAATAATATAACATAAAACATATTATATAAATTTGAACACACGGTAAATTAAAAAAATATATTTTTTTACAGTAAATTATAGCATCTGTTCATGTTTTATGTCTGTAAAATAAAGTCATGATTTATGTTAATATTCTTTTAAGAAGAAATATAATTGTGTAATTATAGGTATTATAGTCGTGAGGTGGTTTGAAACACTCAAACTGAAACATCGCAGTTTACAATTTGTTAGGTACATGAGATAATATTGTAAAGTAATAAGAGAATAAGGGATTAAGTATGATTTAGAATAAACTTAAATTTGAGGTATTATCTCAAAAACGCGCTAACATAAAATTTATTCGTGCTATCAAAAAATAATAAGTTTATAAAAGTTTATATTATGATTTACATAGTTAATGACGGTTTGAAAGGGAGAATAATATTGACAAAATTATATCCTTCATTATTATATACATTTATGTTCTTAATACCAGATAAAAGAAATATATTAAAAAAACAAGTTTTGCTTTTAATTTAGTTTAATATACCTACTACTTACTAAATAAAAGATAATAGTGTGATTATGATAGAAAAATTAATTATAACCTTACAACAATTCTGACACGGCATTTTAGTTATGCAAAATAAATTACATTTATGTTCGTAATACTTGATAACTGTTTAAAATTACCAGGCTCTTGATTTACATGATTCAATTTTCTAATGTTTTGCAAAATAATCAAGTCAACACAAAATAATATTTTTTTCGTTATGAAAAGGTAGTGTTGCCGTGTTGGTCAAAAAATTACAATTGACCAATGGTGAAAGTTCTACCGAACATAATAGTTATTTAATATATTATGATTAAATAATCATAATAATCATACGTAAATAATATATTTCAATAAAATATACTATACAATATTATTGTATTTAAAATAAATAATTGTCAGTATTAAAGAACTAAAGTTATATGATTTGACAATGTTGAAATAAATATGATTAACTATGAAAAACACAAATTAGAAAAATGCATTTATTATTTTCAGATTAAAAATTAATTTTGTGTAACTTTATTTTTATAAATTATTATAAAATATATTTCAAATTATATAAGATTTAATTATTTAAGTATATTCAATATTCATTATTTTTTATTTAAATTAATAAAAAATTTGAAAATATTATTAATTTAATCGTATATAAATGTTAAGAGAGTTAATCGGTTGACCGTAGAGGTTTTTTCCCAACACTGATAAAATGTATTGATTGATTCAATGGAGATGGGATTAAATAATAACTTAATTTATCTAAAAACCAAATTAATTCATAAACGATCATGTTGTTTACAAATAAATTTAAACAACATGAATAACATAATAATATCAAGCTTTTCAAAATATACGCAATTATGTATAACACAATATTATGGTTGTTGTGTTAAACTTATGGTAAACGTGGGCGGTGTATGTGTGAGTTTAATATAATATGACGGTTAGCTCGTAAACAGATAAAGGTCGTAATAAATAATATGCGAAATTATCAAAATTTGAATAATTCCCTCAAAGCAACTAATGCATAAAAGCCAAAACTTTAGAACTGGACGGTCTGATTATATGTTTTATCATATTGTAGCCTTTAGGCGTTTTGTTGCGAGTTTAATTCCAAATTGGTATTCAAAAACCAAAATTGTCTGTCCTCTGTTCATCCCAAATACGAATATAGAATATATATACACACACACACACACACACACACACACACACACACACATATATATATATATATATATCATAATAATACATGTATCTCGTATTATAATATTATGTTTACAAATGCGACTAAAAGGGTTTCTGGATTATGCAGAAAACTATTATATAATAATATGATGTATTTACTTAATCTTAGTCTGTTTTTAAACCGACGTTTTCAGATTTATACTGTATTAATAATTATTATAATATTAATATTTTTAATTAATAAATTTTAACAAAATATGCACATATCGTACAACTTAGTACGTATAGGAATTGATAGGTCTTAAAATTGCATATTACTGTCACGGTTACACATAATATTAATACTCGTTTTAAAAAAAATATTCTAAATAGTATTATATTAACATTTAATTTGACAAATATTCTATAAACATTTTTCGTTTAAATTATAAGCAATAGGCAGTAATTATCACAAGTTAACTAAATATATTTTTACACTTTTGACTAATTAATTGTATTTTACTTAACCCATAGAGTATTCATGATGATAGTGCACCGACACTAAATGATATTACTTGTTCTACATGACCTATGCACTGCAGAAAAATAAGTAGTAATGATTTCGTTAATTTATTTTTCTCATAACTGAAGCAATCATTTATTGGTGAATATCGCGTTCGATAAAATCGATTTAATATTTTGTATTTTAGTTTACTGGAAAAAATCACTGTGTGGACCAAAATGCATCAACAATCGATAGAATTATTCGCTGTTCACGTTTCGGTATAAAACGTTTTGGACGAATACCAAATCTCGCCCAACAGATGTCGTGGCACTTACCTTTTACAAGCGAGTACAAAATAATATTAAACAAAACCAAATTAAACTATTATTCAAAACCTGCGTATAATAAAATTATGCATGTCCTTTTAAACGGCATTACTTTGTGATAGTGCTATTATTGAAGTTAATAACGTTAAATAATAATAATGAATTGTACGCTGATCTGGGTAAGCTCGCGTTTCGTTTGTTCACGATTTATCGGGACATGGCATATAAACGTCCGTAAAGGTTAACAATAGTATTACTATGACTGGGATTTTAATGCCCTAAAAAATTTCAAAAAATGTCGTTAAAATTACTTAAAAAAACTCAAAGAATATATTATAAAAATGCCTTTAAAGTTATTTTGAAAAGCTTCAAAAAATGGAAAAAAAATTTAAAAATTGTATAACGATAGTGTGTGTTTTGGGTTTTTTTTTAATAGTAAGTCGTGCTGAGGCTATGACGACAGACGTACTAATCGATTACTTATACTTATCGATTACTAATAATTATCGATGCACAGATTGTATCGTGTAATAAAAATAAATATATAATATATAATGGCGTATTTAACAACAGAGACCATTTGAACGGAATTTCCTAGTTATGATAAAATTGTTATCGACGATAATTTATCGTGCTATATAGGTACATTATTATTCGTACTATCGGTGGTCGTTCGAAAGTCAAAAGTCTTCTTGTTAATCGCAACAATTTACGTTTACTGTACAACGGAGGTTCCCAACCAGGGTGCTGCGAACTTAAATTGAGTGTGCCGTGAAATCATTTTAAATATAATTCTTAAGAAAAAACAATTTTATGTAAATATAGCGCTGTGAATAATAATACAGACTATAATATAAAACTTATTGTGTTTCATATAATCTGCAGTAATACTGCGTTGTTCAATCTACTTTAATTTTTATACCAGTTTGATTGCTATCGCTTCGATGTGGAGTGTAATAAAGTTATCACTTTACCAATTTACCACTTATTTACGGTGAGATTCCTGTGACTTTATCTTATTTTATTTTTTTAAAATACCGTGTACAGTGTATAACTATAGTTGCGAAAAATTTTCTAAAAACTAGAAAAAAATGTCATTAAATCGTCAAAAAATGCAAAAATTAGATTGCAATAAAAATACAACCAGTATATTACCCAAAACAAATCTACTTACGAACCTATGTTTTAGAACACCGGGAAAAAAAGATGACATTGCATCAAAATCCTAGTCTTAATAATTATTACTGTGGACTTTGCTGCGACGACGACGATAGTAGTTATAATGATTGTTATTTTGCTTTATATCCTTCGGGGAACGACGACGAGCAGTTCGCTAACTAAATCCGCCTACTTACCTGCAGGTGGAAGTGAGATCGCGGCCCGACGAAATATTGTACACAGACTTGGCCTGCACTATATAACTAAATCATCTTTTACTCGTCAAACACAAAATATCCACAGGTATCATCACGGTGAGCTGGTGTTTGCAGAATAATAATAACAATAATTTATTATATAATGACCGTCGACTACAATGGCGTTTTCCCCTCGGAGACTTTAATATATAATAAACGCCATCGCCACAGTTGTATAATATTATTCAATTATCGCATGTTGTACAATTCCCGAATAATATTATATACATTATTGTTATTTTTTTTTTTTTATCTCTTACCTACAGTCGGCGTAAGTCGTTATAATAATAATTCTAATAATATAAAGGTGTAGCGGGGCATATTACGAGCGACGGTATTGTAATAATAATAATTATTATTTTTGTCGTTTGTCCGTCAGTTTACACGTCAACCGCCGCGGTAATATTATAATAAACGAGTAACAAGACGGCATAACAATGTAACAATTATTATTATTACGAACGACGAAATATTTTTCGTTTTTAATTGAATATAAACATAATATTATACCTACCTACCGGAAATAATGGCGCAACGCAACGTCCGCCGCCTTTCTACCACCGTCTTACGCGCGTGCGATGGTATCAGCCACGGTTTTCGTCGCGCCTTCACCGGTCCGGCACATAGGGATGGAGGGAGGGGTTGGGGTTGGAAGATTATATGCGGCCGATTTTCCGTCCTCCACCCGCAGTGGCGGCGCAGGCTTGTGTACTATATAAACCGTATAATAATAATAATAATAATAATAATAATGTACTTTGTAATTGGACGCGTCTTGCAGCTCTCCGCGTGTCGTTACGACTCCATAAACATTTGCATTATTCGAATTTCAACGGTATTGACGTAGAAGTTGTATGCTACCTCCTGAACCTCCCCGCTGCCTATATGTCATCTGCTTCTATTATATTAGATATTATTATATTTTATTGAGGAGGGAATACGCGCTGTTCGCTTTTATTTCCTTTTTTTTTTTAATAAGTCCGTTCGTTAAAAAACAAGTCTGAGACCCGCGACGAGATGTTTGTTTCAATATATATATATATATATATATATTTATACTACTGTCACATTATTGTACAAATCGCATTTTGTTTGTCACTTTTACTATACCTGTATTGTGGATTTTGTGGACAAACGCAGTAATGATATTTTGGGTCTTTTTTTTTAAATGATTATGCCTATACGTACATGCTTTACAGATTGATGTACTTCCCTGTTTATTTTCTGTCTTCGTGACGGTTCTATACGTGAAATAAAACGAGAGATTTCATTTTGCAAAATCTGCAAAATGTAAAATAAACATAATGATCATACATTCGGCAGCGAGTGGTGGAACCATATAGTTTTATATCGTACAAAGTTTATAGCATTATATACTGTACATTTGTATTAGCGACGGCATGTGCAGTGTAATAAGATTATATTTTTTTCGGCGATCTGTCGTTCGGTTCGATTACTATAATGATACCGCCAAAGAGCTCTTAACTCGGGTGCTCGACGTTTTCATGTGTTTCGCAATTGAAATATTGTTTTTGAACAAATATATACGGTTGTTAGGTTAAAAGCTTCTGCAATATGAAAGGATGCCGCGGTGGCCGTGTTAGAGGACGGCGGCCATCATCATCGCCGTCCATATTATATGGTGTGCAGTAAGTTGTATAATACAAGTCGTAAACCCAAAGATCGTATATATAAGACTATACATACGCGCATAGACTGTAATATGCGCGCGTATATATATATTATGATATTATATAATAGCTGTAATGATAAACGCAGTCGGATTTTTCGGGAAATCGCTGCACGCCCGAACTATACCGGTGGCAGGGAACGCGGAAGCAAGAAAAAACAAATAAACTTAAGTGGACGAGCCAAATGTTTTTATGTTCGTACGGGGCGCGCCGGCCTCTATATAGTTCGCAATAGTGTGACGGCTGTACAGTTGTATGAGAAGGACACGCGTATGTGACGATATAGGGCGAGGAAGAAAGAGAGCGAGAGAGAGAAAATGATAGAAATAGAGAGTGAGAGAGAGAAAGACAGGCATATAGGGAGATAGAGTAAAGGCGATGGAGAGTAATGGCCGAAATTTCGGCCGGAGAGAGGGACCGTGTCCAAGCGTGTCCCTTTGTTTTACAGCCTACCATAAATAATACCGGGCACGTCACCCAGATTTGTCTTATTCGCTGTATAACAAGTTTTTTGAGACTTTAAAATTTATATATATATATAAACTAGGATGTGTGTGTGTGTTTTTGTATAATATAATATCGAATGAAATATGAGCAAATAAATTTGTTTATAACGGCCATAGTCCACTGTTGGCCGGTCGGAAATTTATCTACGAGGAAAATCATATAAAATATAACACACTGACTCTATGTGTAGTGACTATATAGACATATTATATAGTTTACGATATTATAGTCATACGTAAAACAAAAAAGATACACTAAAAGTCGCATACCACTTAGCTAAATATATCTGATGGAATTATGTATAATATATTATATTTGTATGAAAATATCTCCATTTGTATTATGCAAATGGATTAGTTGTCATAAATTATAATAAATCACACCGATTATTGAATATTTGCTTATATTATTATGAAAACTCTATGAAAAAAAAAAAATAATACACATATTTGGAGTAGTCGTCAAATGTACCTAATAAATTATTTTTCAGAATAATGTTTCAAAGACGTTACAACATTTGTTATTTGACCGCGTAAAAGTTAATTTTTTTTAAAAAAAATAATAGTATAGTATAATAATATATCCTTTAAAGAAACCTCAAAAACAGAAAGTCTGAGTTTGGTATCTGAGAAAATATATCGGAGTAATTTTACCTTCTACAATTTTAATATTTTCAATGGAACGTCGTTTTTCATAAAAACGTCACACAGTTTTGGGTCATTCAGGTCACTAGGGGAAAAAGTATATATACACATAACATCAACTCGAATATATAGTTTATCCGGGACAAAGCCGAAGGCACATTTTATTTTTATGAATTATGTAATATGTGGTCATTTGTGCCGGAGGCGCGCCAGAGATTCTTTATTTTTGTCAACGTGTTCGGCATTTTTCATCGTCACTGTCGTTGACTCTCAAAGAAAAATCTTAAGAAATAAGTCCTGTCCCAAATAAATGAGCAGTATCGCATATAATGGATGGCTTTCGGTAACCAGTTTTTTCATTATATATGATACTTAATAAATACACAACATAAGTATTTTGATTAGTTGTGGTGTTTTTTTATACTTTGTACCTTTGTCCTGCATATATTTGTAGGTAAAACGCATTAATCGTGCATTAATGATTACAATTAAATTAAATTAAACAGCATGTGTTTTTTAAAATAGCTCACAAAAAATACTTAAGTTGGATTCGGTATTCAAGATGAAAATATTTAATTGAGGCATAATTTTTCTCGCGCAAATAATGATTTATTTTGTAAAAATGCGTAAACCTTTTATATATTTGTATATTAGTATATTAGTGTATTAGTATATTAGTGTATTAGTAAATTAGTGTATTAGTATATTAACACTTCTAATTTATTCAACAACATTTTGGAAAAATATTACTTGACCAATTATTAGTCAAATGATTTAAAAGAAAAAAATATAATTGTTAATAACACTATAATATTGTTGTTGTGTTATTATGATTATGCCTTGTCTTTAGGGTAGATACTCTTCATTAAACTAAAAGTTATGCCAAAACGGTATTGCCAGTTTGAGGTCGTTACAACGCATAAATATAGTATATTAATTCACCCGAAAACTTCCAAACTTACCTTAAATAGGTTGTTCTATAGGTACATCAATTTAGGTTCTTTGTCACTTTAGTAACCAACATAATATATTCATTATGGGTCAGTCGACGGACTAAATACGAATTTTAAAAAGCAATAATGGTCTTGTCTGAGTTATATAATTAATGGATGACTATAAAGTGTCAAGGTGAAAACTTGTAGTTTAGTACAATCATATTAATGTAATATTACTATACTTTCAATGGTATGATTGAAACATGAATTTGTATATTTTTTATTTAATCTAAAAATAAAATGCATTATATTCTCACGCATACCACTTTTTTCATTGGATTAGTTTTTAAACGATTGTCATAAACATGTTATATATATATATAGAGTTACATATTAAGAAGATACATCAATCACTATTTATTAATTATATTGTTTGGATAAAAATTTTTAAGCATCATAAATCCTAAGAAAAATGAATCAATTAAAATAAATATTTTTGACGTTATTAATAAGTTATATTAATTTTAAAAAAATTATAAAAATTAAAATGCATAATATACATCATTTAATATTTAAAAAATATATATCTATAATGCTAAATGTGATCGTAGTTTAACTACATTACCTTGTATTGGATTTTTTGTTTTCCGCGTGTTTTAAAAAAATAAACAATTTAACTGAATTTGTAAAAAAATATAGCGCATTACACCTTTAATATACTTTTTTTCTACTAAATAATAAAATTAGTTTGAAACGTCGAATCATAAACTTGTAAAACTATAAATCACCATAGTAGAGCAGCTACTTTTATATGTTAAAATGGATATCATTTATCGATTGAGTAACATATTATATTTCATATACAAACATGACATTAGGCTATTGAGTTAAATTGAAACCCAATTGTTAAATTTAAACTTACTTTTTTTTTCTCTTGATATTATTAAAATCAATGACACTTATACACCGTACGAGCATGTCATAATTATATTGTTCAATAACATTTCATGAGTTCATTGTATGGGATTTTAGGTAGTCTCCTGGTTTGACAGATAGGGTTAAAGGATCTGTCTTAGTAGACCGAACTAGGGTAACCACTAATGTAAGCGACAAAAGACCTCGGCAATTTTAAAAACCTCGAGGAAAACAAAATATATCCAAAAAAGCACTTTACCATGTCGATACAATAGACGACCCCCATTCATCAAACAAACAAGACACTTTCCACCACTCCCTTTCTACCACTAAACATCTACAGGCTTCCCACATATATATATATATCGACGTGTATCTGTTAAAAGCGCCTTTTGTTTTTAATAAATTTTAAAAGCTCTCCTTCAAGAATCTAATACTTTGACACAAGACGAGACCATTTTCTGATTAAATTACAGAGAACCTTAGCCGGGCGTGTTGTTTTTATAAAATAAGAAAACAAATAAAAAAAAACCAAAAAGATATAACGTCTTTTGTAAAACGACTTTACTCATCCGAAAACTGGTAATAAATCGCGTCTTGGCAAAACAATTTTGATAGGATTTCATGGGTCAGTACACAGTGTAAGCGTCTAACTGAATGTACCCAACCGAAGGCGCAAACGGCTAAAGATAACATCATGAGAAAACATTTATTCGCGCTCTTAACGCGAATAATCGAAAATCCCACTAGCTGTGTATTAAAAAAAATAGGTCAGATTAGATTAACGTTAAATGTATATGCTATTATAAGAGTGTGGAGAAAGACGTTTTTGCATTTCATTTGAGATAGTGTGTTATAATATTATACATGTGTATAATATAAATATTCAAAATAATCATAATAGGTATAATATAACCGTCATGTAATTGCCTACAAAATAATTATATTTTCAATCCACTATTAAATCAGATATTGTACATTTACGAATTTAATATCGTTCATATAGTATAACCAAAATACGTCTATTATTTTCATTTAAGCTAAAAGTAAAACGTCGGTTAGGCTGGACGTGTTGTAACGACGTCGAGGTAAATTATTATTAGAGTCATATATAAATAATAATATACCCAACATAATAATGCGTGTGAAATCAACACAGCGTTTCATTGGCAGCGATATCGACATGACATCCTATGGTGTATTAAATTACTACCTAACAACACTATCAAAATTATTTTAAACATTTGATAACACGTTTTTTAATACATATTTCAATTTAATATTTACATCAAAAATTGTCTGTGAGTAGTACGATAAATAGAAGGACAGCGTAACAAGAATTCATTTAAGACAAATATGAACGAAAAAAATAATAACAAAAAATGCGGTATCAAAGTCACAGAGTTCAATAAAACACTCATCATGACCCCAGAAACCAAATTAGAAAATCCCGATAAAAAAATGTACGTGGTCGATGGAGAAAAAACACCTTGGCTGGTAAAAAACATAAATGGTTTAGAATTTCCTTTAATAACGAAAACGAACAAAATTGATCAGAAAACATTAGAAAAAAGTATTTCGCAAGATACGTGTTTATCTGTAGCCAGCGATGATATTGATTTCAGTCATTCTGATATTTTAACGTCAAACCATCAAATCAATATAAACGAAAAAATTTCACAATTTCTAAAATGGGATAATTCAATGTCAGAAAAAAAAAATGAACATTATGATATTTTACTGAATAAGCAGTCAAAATCTCGTTTGACGAGCAATCTAGACGAATATAAGTATGAAATATTATATTAGTTATATTAAAAATATTTAAAAACAAAACTCTTCAATAAGTGTGTTTTATAAATTATAATATGATATTATACATATTATGTCTGTATCGTTTAAATTATATTATATAATAGCCCCATAGATCCGCTTAAAATAATAATATATTTAAAAGTAAACGTTCAAACAGTATTTTTACACATTGATACTTAAATTTAATTTTAAAATATATTAAAAAGTATTTTTATGAATTAGAAGCTGTCAAAAATTTAAGTTTATTCATAAGGTACTTTAAATCAGTCACGATATTTCTTCTGACTAAATAGTATTTTGTAAACAAAATAACGTCTTACCAAATTAAAAAAAAAAAAATATTATAAATATTTTTTGATATTTATATATATACACTAATTATTACTTATATAGTCATATACACTAAACATATTATCGGTAGTAGGTACGTCAAATTATTTTTCATTTTCTGGAAGCTTAACAAATTATAATATTTTTAACATTTTTAATACTTATTCATTATTATATACTATAGGTATATAACAAATATTATTTAATATAATAAATACAATTTAATTTAAATTTAATACTTATAGTAATAAAAAAACACAAAATTATGTTTGTTATGTTAAGTTAAGCTAATAGTTTACTTTGTGAAAATTAATATTTTATTTAGATCATTCATCATTATCATCATAATAATATTAATTATGATAACAACAATAATAATATGTATTTATTATTACTTTGTAATTCAATACCGTAATTAATATTCATTAAAAATTATAAACAAGTTGTTAATTTGAATACTATCATTAATTATAATACGCAGTTGTGACTCAAGAGACATAGATGATATACCGTGGTCAAACTCGAACCATGTCTGTTGGGACGAAAACGTGAAATATTACAGATACCCATTGGAATCGTCCTTAAGTACAATAGACATACGTCCGAATCAGTCTAAAATCAGTGATATTCCTAGGACACGGAGTCAGCCTTATTTACTGGATAATTACTCCACAAAGACCAATTCCAGCTTAAAAAAACAGAAAAAGTAAAGTTTTCCTATTTATTTGTTTTCGTTTTATTTTTAACTGAAGAGAGAAATAATTCTTAAGTCTCTACTGTTTTTGAAAGTTAAACATTATTAATCGTGGAAATACATGATTCCAACTTGATCTATTAAACTTAAGCTCGACAAAACTATGTTTGAAATCTAATTTCCCATGGGATGAACACAACAATAATTAGTTAGCAATCATTCGAACATAACAGGTTTATTTGTAGTTGATGTGTAGTTACAATTAATTTTTTGAGTGGTTATTTTAATCTATTCTAAAACATAATTACCATAGATTAAGCGGTTTCACATTTCGTAATACGCTATTATTATTTTAATCATGCCTGGAATTCAAATATATTTATTATTTCTAAATACATTTATCTTTTAGTATGTTGGATACATTTTGGAAAGAAATCGGTGAAATAGAAAATTCTTTTAAGTATTCAAGTGATTCAAAGAAAATTTTTAAAAAAAATGTAAACAACTACCTAGATTATAATAAATATAATTCAGATAAATTTACCAATATTAATGGAAAACAGTCAAATATTAATCAAGAAAAAATAAATTCGAAATGGAATAAGAAAGATTCAAGTCAAAATAAATTAAAAACCAATCGTACTTTAAACTTGGAACCCAATCTCAATATTAATAACCTGATGACTTCGTCATGTCACATTTGCGATAGTCCAGATTCAATTTCTAAACGACACAGAATAGAGGATTTGAGACTATCAACTGAAAAAGGAATATTAGCCAAGGGTGTCAATCAAATCACACATCGGACGGATAAAGACACGCAGACTCAGAAAATGGACGATTATTTCGAAAAATCTTCAAATGAGTTAGTAAAACTTTAAGCCAACCTGAATTGAATGTCGTATTATTAATTTATTTCGCTTTTCGTGTGCTATAATATTTTTTTTTTTTGATATTCCAGCAGTCAAACATTTTGTGAGCAATGTGGTAAGATTCATACCAGTAAGAAGAAATTATATACCGATAAAACAGAAAATTCTTTATTAGTAAAACGAAATGCAAGGTTATGTGAACTATTAGGCTTGAAACCAGAGGAGAAAAATGTATTGGTTATGTTACAACTATTATAGCTGGGTTGTTACGTTTATTATACAAATAGTAAATCAATATAATGAAATATTGTGTTTGTTGTGTAATACATTTAGGTTTTATTTTATTTTTAAACATTTTATGGTTTACCGCATAATTGTAGAGAACCCAGTACAAATGTGTAATATTGTATTTAATTTATTTTAAAATTTAAATACCACGGTATAAATACTTTGAGTCAAATGACATTATGTTATCTAAAATAGGAAAAATATTGCTTGAATACATTACAGATTCAATTAACTTATCAAAAATAAGAATTACTTGTTTAAAATAATGTAATATAATGTTATTATGTTGGATATTATAAATCACGAAAGTCAATATTATTCCACTGCTTGAAGCGTGTATTGGGCTCGCGGAAAAATAAAAAAATGGCTAATAAAACAGAGATTTTACCATAGAAATTATTGTGTTGTGTACGTATAATAATAATATTTATATTAAATTATTAATAATATGTAACGAGTAAAGTGCCAAATGTGGTTAGTGTTGTAGAAATCGCGTTATTTGAGAGCATTGTGTTCGGAGCCATCCGCACTATTGCCATTGCAGATTGATGCATATTATTGATAAATCCATTATCTATTGTAACTTACCAAGCAACCAATTTAATATTTATATTATACATTTTATGCACTATCCCAGAACAAGCGAATAAAGTACTTTGCCGAGTTCGTTATCATTTGCGATTGTGCACTGCAATAAGTAACTTCTCAACGACGACGGTGACAATGCATAATAATATTATTATTATGAATATTAATAATAAAAAAGTTTATTTAGTGTGGTATGATAAACAAGCGTGTTTGTGTGAGTTTATTTTTTTAAATTAATTAAAAAGTCTTGCGACTCTTTTAAAATTAATGAATATGCTAAAAAAAATCCATAATATTCATCTTATATAATACGCTGGAGTCAAGTTGATCAGATTCTGCCACTGAGATAGTGAATTATAATTTTCGGGGGCTTGGATAGATAAAATCGTTACAAAAAATAATCTAGATGGTTATAAATTATTAGGTAGGTTTCTATACTCTGTATAATATAATTTTGAACGAATTTGGAGAACTTAAGATAATATAATTAAAATAATATAAATTATTAAGCAGCTTATTTTAACTCGTAGTATATTTATGGTGTATGTTGATAATATTCTTACTTCTTATTTCT
>JACXSJ010003707.1:0-20237 GCA_014851325.1 Pentalonia nigronervosa | reverse complement strand
CTTTTCCTTCTGCCAAAGGTAGCTTCTAAACGTCGCCACTAACTAAAATAATATTATATTATAGAACTCAACACGATAGTAGATAACGTTTCCCAAAAAAGTATGTAAACTGTGGGTGTCTTTACTGGTGGATTTTACTTTTTATGATATCTTAGCTCGTGCAACAGATCGATAGCGGGAGCACTGGAAAGTGCTATAAGAGTTAGCAAAAATCCCAGTAAATGGACAAATAAATCCCCGGAAATGTAATTGATTTTCTTATATAATATTATATTTAATTATTATTTCTTATACCTATTTACAGTTTACAAAAAATTATTAATATGTAATTAATTAATACAAACATCTTTCACACTACCTACGATAATAACAATAATCTATTCACAAAATTTAAGTTAAAAAAATATAATTAATTTTCTTGTGCAATTATATATTTAATTACTATACCTATTATTATACCTAAATTTTACAAATATATTATTAAAATATATTTATACTTGACAATCGTAATTTTATAGACATAAAAAATAATTATCAAATCAATTTTTGAATAAGAAAATAAATATATTTTTTATTTTCGGATTTTAAATTTGACTGTGAAAATGTACTCGGACTTTTTTCAAAATGAACTTTTTGACCAATTACCATTATTTAATAATATCTTATAGTTAGTCGGCAGCCGAGTCGCATCATCGTTGGCCCGACGAATTTCTCCTGGCCGCCGTGACAGACGCTGAACTGCCGAACTGCGACAGCTGCAATCCGCTGGCCGTCTGCGCCGACGTCGTGGCGCTGCTGTGCGTCCGCGCGCTAGTGTTGGCCATGGTGGTGAAGCCAAAGTTGTTGGGCTGACATGACGAGAAGCTCGGGTACCGGTGCGGCTCGCGGATGCCGAACGTTCGGACGAACCGCTCGCGAGTCGGTTGGGGCGCGCGGGCCAGCAACAGGTTGAGCACCGAACGCTTCCAGCAAAATATGAAAAACACGAAAACGCCGCGGAGCGAGTTGATCGCGTCCGTTGCGTACCAGTAGTAAGCGGGCGCCTCCACCGCCCACGAGATCACTTCGAAAACGAAAGTCACACCCATCAGGCAGAACAGCTTTAAGTACAGCGACAACCTGCGAACACGGCAACAAAGTATATATTATTATAAGCCCGTGGGTGCGCGGTTCAGGGCGGATGGAGCTTAGGGACAGTGCTTGAATTGGGAAAAAATTAGAAGGGGGGTGCAAAAGTGTAAAAAAAAAATGTACGTATTTGATTATTTAAATGTATTATTCATTAAAGTATAATTAGAAGGGGTGCACATAAATATTTTCTCAAAAGAAGAGCGATACCCCCCCCCGCGTTATCTTCAATTCAAGCATTACTTTGGAAAGGTCTGGGTTTATCTCATTTACCCCAGCGGAAAAGTCCACAACGTTTGAAGTGGGAGGGGGATGTACTGCGGCAAAGACCGATAAACGAGTAGAGATAAACGATTTATTTTTTGCTATTGCCCACTACAGGATTGAGCACTTTTCTTCAATTACAGTAATTGAATTACCCCAGTAATTTGTAATTGGTACTTGCACACATATACTTTTAAGGTAATTTAGAATTTGTAGTTAATTACCTTAAATTTGTGTAAATTAGTAATTAAAAATTACCGAAATTATATTTTTTTTAAATTAAATAAGCTGGAATTAATTATTTACAAGCCGAAAAACTGCTTTTATGGTCAGCTATTAACCACTTTAATTTCTTTAAAAATTCCGTTCAAACCATTAAAAAAATAATAACTTTCGGTATCTTTTTAATTTAATAACTCTGTTGTATATTTATTAAATTATATAATAGATCCAAAAATTATTAGGATTTGTCACATACAGCACAGCAAACAATGTTATTTTAACTACATGTTTTTAATCCTTATTCGAAATACATTGGACTTCAGGTGGTATTAGTGAAGTTGATAAAAATAGAATACAAATGCTTTGTATAAAAATACAGCTAAACAAATTGTTATTATCGATATTGAATGTATAAATTTTTATACATCAGATGACGAGGAAAGTTTTTTAATGTTAACATATGTCCCTGAAATCTGGCCAATCTTCTGTAGCTACATCTCAAAACAATATTGAATTTTATCAAAATATACAATTTTTTAATAATAAAATTAAAATGCTACAATGCTTAGATAATTATCCAGTTATTAAAGAATTATTTATTCAATATAATGCTTTGTTCGTCAGCTCCAGTAAAAAGATTTTCTTTTGCCGGTTTGATACTGTATTAGCATTTATTTTTTATTTATTTATTTATTTAATGTTTTTAACTATAAGAACTTTTTTTATCTACTTTTTTTTTTATATTACTATTATATTACTTATCTGATTTTTTAAATTGTAATTTGTAATTTCAAGTAATTCTATAATGTATTTTGTAATTTATAATTAAATTTTCCGACGTAATGTTATTTGTAATTAATTACTGAGATTTGAAGTAATTTGTAATTTGTAATTGATTAATTTTTTCGAGTAACTATTACCCATCCCTGGTTGCCAGAATTCACTTGATAGGCATAATTTTATATTTATTTATATACATTTACGTAATAGTACTTAGCGGATTGTCTAGTCTTTGTGAATAAAACTAATAGTCATTATAAATAGTGAGAATAAATAAATAAATAGTTCGTCAATTATTCGCGCTGCGCAAATTCATCGCACGACCACACACGCGTACATATAATCACATAATCACTAACTTATCCCATCTATGCTATTTGTTTGAAGTGAGAAAAAAATAACTAATCTCTTAATATGTTTTAGTGATTGTGATTTATGAGTTTTTTTTTTTTGATTACCTAATTCATATTTAAATTGATTCTGTAACAATTTTGTCTGGTCAATGATTCATTATATTCACTCCGTCGCAAGACGCATTCTATATATAAAATTATAATTGTTACATTTTTATATTATTGTTGGACCAGAAGGGACCTTAAGTATTTAATTATTATTTCTTGTTAGGTTAGCAAGGCCATTTTCATAACAATAACATTATTATACTAGTTCTGATAGCTAAATATGTAAATATGTAATTTTATTATAATTATTCCTAAAGCTAGAAGGGCCACAGTTCTATATAACATAAATTATAAATATTATATATTATATTATATTAATTATATATTTTGTTAGAACAAAGATTTATCGTACATAATTATATTTTATATTATTATAACCAGGGCTTGTAAACGTTATGTATGATAAAAAAAAAAAAGATTGAAATTTGTAAACGTAATTAAAATGGAAAACACCAAACAAAAATAATTGAATGCTACAAAATAAAACGCAACGATTAACAACATTTATAATACATTACCGTCGAATAAAACATAATTTATAGAATATCAAACAATAAAAAATGACACAAAACGAAATAATTTAAAATGCATTTGCTTAAAAGTTATGATATTGGTTTCGTAGGAATATTTAGCAATCAATATTGGCGTTACGGGCTACGACCGACTGACAGAGTTACACCACCGATATTATATTATTATTATATCGAATTAAATGTAGGAATGCCCTCAAGGTCATTCCGAATGACCAGGTTAAATAACTAGTTACCTCGCGTTATTTTAAATGTTATATATGAATATAAATTAGCTAGGAGAGATCCGCTCTGCAATTCCTAGAAACGCTATACGCGGGTACTGGCTACGCAATAACATTAATTAGAATTGACGTTTCGATTCCTAGAATCGCGCCGAAAGTACCGCAGCTGCAAGAAGCGACAACAAAAAGGGCCGAATCACACTACGCGTTTTGTCGGTTGCCGACGAAAACGATCACAACCGAACCGTAATCGGCGGCACGGCCGTTCGGACTACGCGCTTTATCGGTTGCCGGGCTAACCCATAAACGAGATTAAAAAGCGCGGGAATCGTTGTTAATTAGAAATTTAATGTAAATAATAAATTTATTTTTGATTTCAAAGAAATGTATTTAATATTATGAGTATCGTGAAAATCAAACTAGCCAACATGTTGTTCGGCGGTGCAGTGTGTTTGGTGCAACGAACATGTTCACTTGTACTTTTAAAAGCGTATTATTATAATTATTAATGTAACAATATTACTGTACTATATATCTTGTGTTTAAAAATTAAATTAACCGTGCTTTTCGGTTGAATACATGTTTGTGTTTTAATAGAAAATATTTTTTAAATATGCAAATTTAAAAAAAAAACTGCCAATTCAAAATATAACGGTAACCGAAAAACGTTCAATGTAGACGGCTCCTCCGTTCAACCGAATGTAATTTTGAGTACGACCGAAACGCATTGTGACTACGAAACCCCAATAGCGTGCGATTTATCTCGGACCGATTTCGGACGATTCGAAGAATCTGTCTAGTCCGGTCGCGATAATGCGGTTTACGTGTTGAATCTAAACGTTGCGGTCGTTTGCCGATCGGTTGCGCATTATCGGCAACCGGCAAAACGCATAGTGTGACCCGGCCCAAACTACAAGGTCGGTGGACGAGTTACAATGGAAAGCAGACGATAAAAAAGGGAGCCCAAAGGACAGAGTAGATAGATGTACCATAGCCGCTGGTCCAAGCCACCTTCACGTCAATCGCATCTACTCGCACACACACACTTTCACTTGACAATTATGCGTGTCCATATTGATGTTAATAAATAGATATTTAGTTACTATTTCAATACATTTATTCTAATGTGGTTTACAAAACAACCATCATAAGGATCTCTGGTAGACCGCACGTAGCATTAGCGATCAATCCAATAATTCATTATAGTCCGTATCCGGGCCACTCCCCGCATTATATATTATTTTTAACGATAGGCGCAAAATTTGTGTAACGTTTTAATTCTAAATAACGATAAACGCAAAATATTGTACGACGTTTAAATGTAAGCCCTGAATTTATAATATTTGTCACGATATTTTGAAGTATATATTTTTGTATTGCTATGGATTATAATATTATGTTATTTATTATTTTAGTACTATCCGGTGACGGCTTAGACGACAGCACTATCGCAACTCTCACGTAAAATTGAAAGCAAGGACAAATTACAATTTTATTTTAAATTTATCAAAATTATATTGTCCAGTAGGTTATCGTTAGAAAATAATAACAATTTCACCGTTAATTTTCGACGTATCAATGACGTGTGCGACGCGCGTACCATATAGTTTTTTGTGAGTACCACAATCTAATACCCTGGTTCGCAATTGATGAGTGTGTATAAGAGCGGCCGCGTATGGACGAAACTCGTCGTCGCCTGACCCGCGTATACGACAATCCAAAATCAAAATACACATAGCGACGCCCATGATCGTGTGCGTGCGGATAAATTTAAACCAGGATCGCATGCTTATGGCATTTGGACAACGACGTTCAGCTAATTGTCCCCACAATAATTAACTACAATGAGTTGCGCTTAATGCGATCACATTGGTTCAGATCGTTTTGATTCTATTAACCGGTTGATTCCATAAAACATTTTTTTTAATGATTCATACGTATACGGCGCAATAACTCGTAAGAAACCCAATCTCACAATTATTCATATCTAAAAAATGGATGTAGTGATTTTGAAATTGGGAAAAAAAATAATCTGTAATGGTTATCCAAACACAATTAATCATGATGCCGACAAGCATCCGCCGGAAATGCTCTCAAAAAATATCTTAATAATGTTTGATTATTTAAATCACTTTAAATAATAAATTATTAAGTTTAAATTATGTAACATTAATATATCATTCATTATATATATTATTATGAAATCAAGACTTTTTTTATGAAAAAAAAATTAAGCTGGACTTTTTTTGTTAGTAATTTTGCAATCGGACCTTTTTTTCCTAAAAAAATTAAATCGTACTTTTTTCCAGGACTATTTTTCCGACTTCTTTATCAACTATCATATTTTTTACCAGAAATTTAGTTACCACTTACCAGTTGCATTAATTTATTTATTAATTAATAATGTTACTTTTGTCGTAGCTTATAAGCATCACACATACACATTACACACCCATAACCGTTTGGTGACCAAACGCCCTTGATATTATTTTAGGTTCCTGGCCATAAGGAAAACGTTGTATCCGCAAGAGTTGTCACTGTCTTACACCTCGTAACATAGCAAATATACTTACCTACCAGATTCTTAAAATTGTTTATTCATCATCTTTAACACATAACATAGCAAATTATACAAGCAGAATAATCCATTTTACTCTATTATTTTTAATATTAGAATAATTTGATTTATTATCAAATTGAAATGTAAGAATATTATCAAGAGGTCACGTATAAACTATTTATACATTTCAAAATTGTACATTTTTCGTATACCCATAATTTGCTTTAAAATTAAAATATCAAAAAAATCCAATGAGAGTCTAACACCCCCCAATAATATTCTTATATATGTTTAATTATAGGTGAAGTTACATATATTCCATAATATTAAAAATAACAGAGTAAAATCGATTATTCCAAACGTATAATGAAGGAGTCATGTTATTAGTTCGACGAATACAACGCATATTAGAGAATACGAGGCCCTTCTAAAATATATAGATATAATTTTACAAATAAATATATATTTATTATAATAAGCAATTTAAATTCATATTATGCAATGACTGAGTTTATACAATTAGATTTCACTCCCCTACGAATGAGTTGATAGACATGAATAAATAAAATATACTAAACCACAATAGACGAGTCGAAATGGTTTTGAAATCGCTTATTCATAAATTACGATAACCTATCAAGTCTGTAATCCCTATAATGCCGAACACGTGTATTTGTAAATGGATTTTTAGATTATTGTGTTAATGTTTCTTTGAAACGTCAGTGACTGAATAAATACAAAGTATGTATAGATGGACCATACTTGTTTGGCGTCAGACTGGCGGCTACCCGCGATGCCGAGGGTAGATAATGTTTTATATTTTTTTTGTACAGCGGTTTAATCATAAATCATTACGGCACAGGAATCTGCTAAAAACACAATTTTGAAACGGGTCCTTTGTGTGTGTGTGTGTGTGTGTGTGTGTGTGTGTGTGTGTGTGTGTGTGCAGTGGCGCCGAATCTTATGTTAAAGTCGGGCGTGGCCCGACATCTTTTGAAAATGTAGTATGGGGCCGTCTTCAAATATTTATTCTACCCCTCCCTCAACCACTGGTTCACCATTAGGACCAATATTTGGATATTGTAGCCTTTTTAAATATTTTTCACCAGACTAAATTTTTAAACTTCAACACCACTGTATTTGTGTAACTTTTACAAGTGCGTGGGATATACTACTATTTTGCACAGTTAAAACAACTACAAATATTATTATCGGCCATATTAAATGCATAAAATTATTGTCTACATACAAGCCACGTAAAACCATTATTAGAACGAATCGAGCTCTAGATTGTTTTAAGTACATACTAATTGAATCATTTGAAATGTAAAACATGATGCTCATTGAGTCCACATTTTAATGCCAACTGAGTCACGTTAAACTTAAAAAGAAATAATTTTTGTTAATTTTACAGAATAAGGATAGTTATCTATAACAAAAAATTCTGCATATATGGTTAAAATTTTTGATTTATAATATGTATAAATAGGTATATATATTATAATTGAGTTGTTTAGGATAATAAACAAATAATATAATAAAAATTTAATGTCTTTTTTAGGAAAAAAGCTCATGCGAAAACTACCCACATAGGTATTCAAATCTAGTTTTTTGTTTTGAATGTAAAAGCTATTTTTTTTTTACTAATTGGTTTCTTTGGTTTTGATATAATGTCTTTTGGTGTCTAGTGGTTCTAATGTATGCTACGGTTAAGCATCGTCCGCGGCGTCGCTAATTTCCGGATAGTGGACCGCCCGGGATTTTAGCGACGGATCCTCGTTCCACATAAATACATGTTCCTTAACCCGTCGTTGGTGACGCTAATATTTTGACATCGTTAGTGACGTGTTAGCGTTTTGCTCACATATTAACCAACCATGACCCACTCGTATAATGCTAATGGCCATAATTGAGGATGTTTAATATGAATTTTTCTCATTTTTATATGTTATACAATCTTCATTTTTATCCGATGACAGCTATACGCGTGATAGGAACAATGTCACATTTACACGATGTCATATTTATACAGTTAATATTTATATTTTTTAAGTACAGACTTAATAAGTATATTTTTTACTGGAACTAAATTATTATTACATTCTTATTTTCCCGTTCAGGTTGGGATTCAATTATAGTATGCATTGAAAATATTCTACACAAGTCAATGAAATAATTAGGACAAAAAAAAATATTTATTAAATAATACGAAAACGACAAAAATAAATTGATTTATTTAGAATAGAATGTCACAAAACGAATTTATGTATAAAAATTACATTTCTATCTCATATAAAAAAAAAAAGAAGCTTGTGCTTTAAAAATTTTAAATTAAAATCCGAGTCCTACGCTGATCAATATAAGTTGTTGCATCATATTATAGCAGTAGGTACCTTCATAATTGTTTTAAAACAATTTTGGTATCGAAATGATGTAATATTACAGTAAACTTGTAAATACCGAACGTGTCAAGTGTATTTTGGTATTTTAACTTCTCACGTTACACTACATATTATATAGGTACAGATAAAATTGTCCACTCCGGCGGTTCCTATCCATGGGCCTCGGGCGACGCGTGATGATGGGCTGCGGACGGTAAACGGTCAATTTATTGGTCCCCGCGAAAAAACGTCGTATGCGGATGATGGGCCCCCGTCATAATTTTATACACTGACAATTGGTACCGGTGAAATTTTTGAATAGAATAAGATAAAACCCGATTTTTGATCGGTTTTAAACTATTTAAAAAATTTATTTCCCTTGATAATTATTATCTTTTAAAAATAAATAATTTAGACAAGCGAATAAGAAACAAGTTTAATAAGCGCTTTGACATTCTTACCCGTGAATATGATTAAAAAAAGTTAATAAAATATGAATTATTATTTAATTGTATATATTTATTTTAGGAATATCTATATTGTATGATACATTTAATTACAATGAATACGTAGACGATATTTTATGTCATTTGGATGTAATATACATCAAATGGAATTTATAAAGCGACCATTACAAAATTTGAAACTACGCATTTGAGATGCCAATCATCAATTTTTATACAATTTAATGAACATCTGTATTTTTGATTGGATTAGGTAATATTTAATTATTAATAACCTGTTTATTTCTGAGCATACTTTTATTTTTTATCTATTTATTAAAAGTATAAGTGTATATAAAATATAAGTTATTTTTACAAATTTGTTTGTGCACACAACTTAAAAAGTCAGCTAGTCAGCTCTATATAAATAATCGTCTCGTTATTTCGTAAGTTTGTAAATTTGCTTACGATATACATTTTAAAAACCTAGTGCGGCATACAAAAATTTGTCTACTATTTTATAAATTTTTGTGAAATTTATATTTTACTTTAAGTTTTCCTGAATTATATCTAAACTAAACTTAAGTATGTGCAATTACAATTTATATCGTATGTACATCAGATAGCATAAAATAATTACCCACGTAGTTACATTTTAAAATTTACAGATTACAATTATACAAGCATTTTTTTAAAAGACATAATTTTAAATTTTTTATTTTTACTATAGAAATTAAGTTAAAATGGGTTAATTTAAAATGTCGTGCAGTGGACGACCGCCACGTTGAAGTCTGAGGCTGTTAGGACGGCCAAATGGCCATTATATATTATTATTATTATTAAAATATGGAGTATTTTTTAATACTATTTAGCATATGAACTATGATTTATTAAAAGGGCTTATAAAAATGCTTTATTATGGTATGTATTTAGATAAGTACAGCACATAATACATTGTTTGTTATATCTTTTTAAACCTATTAGAATTATATGTATAAATGTATGACATTTTATTAAAATACAAAAAATTAGTCGTAAACTAGATATTTCAAATAAAATAAATGAGTTAATTTCAGTTATATTTAATAATGGTAATATTTTAAATCCAAATTCGACTTTTCATAAATATACGTTCGTTCATATTCTTATGTATTTTTTTCGGGTACCTATTATGTTAGTCTCTCTGAATATCTGTGACTAAATGTATTTTATCGGACAGATGGGTCAAAGGTACTTAAAAGTAGCGACACACGGACAGGCGATAGCAACTCCGTATGACAGTGGTATAAATAATATATTGTTATTAACGTTACAAAGGGAATTTTTTTTTTGGGTTTAAGCATTACAAACACAGTCCCGTCTTTGGAATAATAATAATATTATATTGTCAAGAACGGAGTTTCTTTTAATGTATTATAATAAGTATTTTATATTATGTCGTTGTAAAGCCTATTTCACCCTCATGTCGGTATATCTTCTTGGTTTTATAATATAGCATTCCGAGAACGAGACCTTCGGCATAATAATGTATACAGCATGTACACGATGCGCATAATAGAACCGGTCCCATATACTTGGAATAATATATTGTTGAAAATCGAATTTCTTTATGTATTATGTATAATATATTGTATAGTTGTAATCCCTATTCACCCCGTGTTCGGCACGTTTATCGGATATATAAAAGCATTCCTGGCCTTCGGCAAAATGTATACAATGATATAATATACTGTGTATATATGAAATGCGAAAGGTTCCCCTCAGTATACCAAGACCATTGTTACGAATATCGGACACCCTGCAGGTTGCAGACGATCCCACACGTCGATAAATACTCAATATATTTTAAATCATCTGACGATTATTCTGTGAATATGAACAAACTAAAAAACCGAACCGACTAAAACTCTAAACGTATAATATTATATTAAATACTAATATACCATAGTAGGTCCAACATGTGGCAAACAGAATGTTTTGAAATATAATACATGAAATATAATGTAAGATTACATTATTGTACGAGATTTTAATATAGAACTATTTTGAATATGCTTATATAATATTGATTTGGCGTTATTATTGTTTTGTAATCGCCGTTTGTGGCTGTCCGCCACCACTGCATACAAGAGATTAAATTAAATATAATATAAATTATAGTTAATAATATTTTTATATATGTAATAACATTCATTATTAATTAAGTTATAAACCACATAGTTATTATTAATACATTTATAAGCTTTAAATGGACATAAATATAAATTTAATATTATTATAATATTGTATTATTATTATTATATTATATTATAATATTATTTTAATATTATTATTATTAATATACTATTCTAATAAATTTAATAATGTTTATGTACTATGAACTGTTTGTAACATTATATTTATAAATTAATATTTAATTTATATCTACATTTTCATATTTTTTAATCATTACTAAGGTACGTATTTAAATACAAATTGCATTTATATCTGAATGTCCTAAAACAATGCTTTCCAAGCATAAAATGCATTTCATATATCAAAGAATTAAAAAATGAAACTTTAATATTGCATTTTTTTACATTTTAAGTGCATTTTTTATTATTTTTACATACTTTATAGTGGTGTTATCAGAAAATTTGAAAAAATTCATTTTTATTTTATCTTAAAAAAAAAATAATTCATATTTCTACTTTTAAAATGTATTATGGTTTTATAGATTATACCAGATAAATACGATGCTGTAATGAAGATAAAATGTTAAGCCATTTATCAAAGTCGTAATGTAGTCGTATTTCACTAAATAGTGCATTAAATTGTATTTTTTGAGGCATTTTTCTTGTGTTTTAGATCATTTAAATCCTTACCCTAATCATATATACACACACACACACACACATATAAATGAATATCTGTCTGTTCTTTATGCATTCCCAAACTGTTTAACCGATTGCAATTAAATTTGGACAGAGATAGATTTAGACCTCTAGGAAAAATATAGGCTGATTTAAAAAGGTAGAGGTCCAACCCCAGGAGGTGCTCATACAGGGATTATGAGATTTACGATGAAAATATTTGTTTATAAATGGTTGCTATTAGTAACCATAGTCGTTATTTGTTTGTATAATCTTTGTTTAAGTTATAAGATTATCAATGGTTACATATTTTATAACTATTTAATTAGTAAGAATATATCATATACACATTTTTGCTAATAAATTTATAGAAAAAAATAAATCTTAGGCACGGGCAACCGTCACAATGTTTTTTGTGTACCTACTTAATTCTGATTTCACTCACTTATTTACGCACTTCGTGGGATCCGCAATACACTATAGGTGCATTGCCTACTTGATAATTTACTGCTCGCATATTGTTTGTGATCTAATGCAGTGGAATGCCATCTAGGTGATTTAGATGCATCTAAATCACTTCAGGTTAACCTTAACTTAATATTTAGCTCAGGCAACGCTGGGAGGAACAGCTAATTATCATTAAAAATGTATGCGGGCTGCAAGTAATTTTCAAAATAATTGTTTGACCCTTTCGAAAATCTTAGTGAGGACCTCTAATCTACAGGGTTGAAAATTAAACCGATCAATTACAATAGTAAAGTTGTACCGATTTAATATGTCCTATTCAATTTGGTACTTTTTTACAATTAAAAAAAAAAACTATATTATGATTATTGGTTTTCTATGTACAAGTAGTACAAATAATGAATACACCTATAAATAATAATTACATTATGATTTATATTCGTCGTGGAAACGTAATAAATTGAATTCGCAATTAAATAATCAATAATTATATGTTATGACTGCAAAAATCCACGTATGCCCTATCTATTAAAAAACTAAATAGAATAATTTTTAGTTAGACCTCCTATGTCTCGTAGCATTAAGAACTAGTATTTTTCAATATAAACTGTAGAAAATTGTTCAACATATTTACCTCATATCATTTTGGTTATTTTGACGATTCAATACTTTTGACGTACCCATTCGGATAAACACAATTCTAAAAGCAGTGAACAAGAACAGTATAAAATTTGTTGACAGAAGTAACCCGATTGGTAAATAAAAAAATACACCGACTGATAACTTATCTGAAAAAAAAATCAGCAGTTATTAACAAAAACTATCAATAAACATGTGACTAACAGTATTCAACAAAAGTGCATGCCTTTCTGCATAGACGTAACTAGGTGGGACTTTGAGGGCTAAGCACCCCCAATTTTTATTTTAGCTCATCTTGTCACAATTCTTAGTCCTACCAGCGATAATTACATTTTTAAATATAAAATTAAAATATCATTGCATTTTTTTATTACCATAGTGGAAAAATATTTTTTTTTTTGTTATTGGCAAACTATATTAATGTACGAGTATGTGATGACCCTGTGTAAGAAGTATCATGTCATGAAGTTTTTACTACATAATACAGTAATAACTCGGTAATTCGAAATTCAGGGAACCGCGCTGAAAATTCGATTAATAGAGGTTTTTTATTTATTGAGTGTTTGAATATTTGAATTAAAGAGAGGTGAAAAATGCTATTACTACATACATTATTGTATTTATCATATATTTATTAATATACACATATTACTAAATTGGTTTAAAGAAATATGTTGCCTTTTTTTGTGATAAATTGTTAATCACAATCTGTGTAATTTAAAACGTATAAATTGGGATACAAAAACGTAGAGCAGCATATTTTTTTTAATTAGCTTCAACTGCCACAATCATTATTTTTTTATCGATGAGTAACAAACATTTGTACTTCACGTGACCTACTGACTACGTTTTACTCGATTTCAACATCTGTTTGCTAATTACAGAGAATTATTTTGGTGATTAACAATAAATGATACGATTATAGTCGAAAAATGTAATTAAAAATAAGCGATTTAAGATAAACTACGATAATATTTTATCGCCGTCAATATTAATTTGATTACGACTACGAGTACGCCAATTAGGTTATTCATAGGTTATCATTAAATTTATTTGAACTTATATACAATAAAGAAATTTGAAGTAAAGGTTCATAGAGGTATCTTAAAATAAATATAACTGTAGATAAATGAAATTTTTACCGATTTTTTATATAAAAAGTTTCTAAACGTCATAGGATTTTTAAAATATCTAGACTTTATTTAAATTATTTATAGACAAAAGAAAATTTAGATTTTTATTAGTTTTTTATTTTTGTCAATTAAGTTTTCGCACAATCAAAAAACTTGAAAATTTTATATAAGGTTTCTCATAAGTTGTTAAAAAAAATTAAGTGTTAGTTATTGAACAATAACTTTTTATAAGCGTCTAAAGTTAGAATTTCGATAAAATATGTAAAAATCACAAACATTTGAAATTTATTTTGAGTTATAAATTCATAAAAAAAATTTATATTTAAGATTTGAAATGTTTTATAAGATTCTCCGTAATTTTATTTACAATATAACTTTCACAAAAAATATCGGAAGTCAAACTAGATTACTATGAGCGTTTGATGTTGGACATTATATAGATATTCATTCTTAAACTAACAATTAATCATGACATAATTTTCTTATTTTTTTGTAATTCAAAAACAAATAACTGTAGATGCTTGAAATTTTCATCCAATGCTTTTATTAGTATTTTTCCAACACCATAAAATAAAAAAAATTAAACATTTTGAAACGTTTTCAGTTTTGTACAGGCATATGAAATTTTCTATTTTTTTAGTTTATTAAAAATAAATATAAATGAAAAAAAAATTATTCGGTAAAATAGCCTGAAAATTAAATATAAGATTCCTCATAAATTGTTCTAATACTATTTTAATAATATTAAAAATGTATATGCATTTTTTTTTTTTTATATAAACATTTAAAGTTCAAATTTTGATAAAATTTATCAAAATATCGAAAATTTGCAATTTATTTTATAGCTAAAAATTTATAAAATATTTAATTTTTATGGCTAGGGATTGAAAATTTAAAACTAGGTTTTTCAAAAGTTGTTCATACTAACATTTTAAATTTAAATTCGGACAAAATTAGATATTCAAACGAAGAATAACGATGTTCTAGGTAGTAATTTAAAAATATTATTCGTAGGTACTTGTAACTTTTAAAGTATATTTACTACACATAAATGACAGTTTCAAACACAATGTTTTCGGAAATAAAATTATTTTAATAGCAATAATATCATGAAATATAATTAGTGATTGAGTTGACAGACAGATGGTCTTCAATTGCAGGGTCTTCGCTCAGAATCATTTTTCATATTGAATTCAAATTTAACACACCCATTATAGTGATCGACACGACACATAATGTATAGCAAAGCGGTACCCATTTCCCACCTTATTTTTTATTTAATTTGAAATACTAAATAGTGTTATGCTTATTTACTCACTAGAAAACCAGCAATCATAATTTCCAAAATTCGGTTTATAACTGCTATCGCCAAATAATTGGGTAAATTCAGCCAAAACTGTTAATATTGTGATTCCAATACTACAACCCCACGCATAAGCTGAATAAATGACAAATTTTTTCTTCTCATTTTCAATTTTATTCGAGGACAAAAGCAACCTAAATCCACTGTAATATAATGTATATTTATGTATAATTTGTTGATTATGTAATTTACAATTTGGTGTAATTAATTAAAATGTTACTAACCTAAATGTCCATGCAATGTCCGCACACATAACGTTTAGCCAGAAAAATGCTGCAAGAAATGAAAATTGTATGACAAAACCTAAAAAAAAATATATATATCAATTTTACGAAACATTAATATTGTGTTCGACAAAATTATTTTGCATAATATGGCATTATGCCTTGGCTCAATTAGTTCATAAGAAACACAATAAGTACCTATACAGTATTTCGAAAAACAATTAGTACCTACTTCCTAATACCCATACAAATTTAATATTAGCCATTAGAGAACTAGTTTTGCATTTGTGGTTTGTAATTACTTTTAAAAGAGACAAAACGTGTTGATACTATTAATAATTATACTAAACTTCTTAATATTGTAATAATATGCACGGCGTTGCAAATAATATAATATAATAACGTTTAAAATTTAAATTTAAGAAAATTAATTATGAAATTAATATGCTTCAGAGGATTAGACATTAGTAATCTTAAATTATTATTTTTGGATTAAATACGATATTATATGTCAGAAATTTATATGCAGAATTTTAATGCGAATCAATTATAACATAATTATATATATATATAAATATATAAATGATCATTATAATCATTAAGCATGAAATAAAACATTAACAAATAAATGCAGATATATTTAGAAATTTACAATATTTTAAACAAAAGTGGATAACAGCAGTATCACGTTATAAAATGCCATTAAATTCAAATTCAATTAAATCTTTTATGCCGAATTGCATAAAAACATTTTAATTTAATGGTTCACTAAAATAAAGTTACATTTAATGCACCAATCATGGGCCACTAGATCATAAGAACCAAGGAACTATTAGTTCACTGTTTATTTATTTTAAGTGAGTGTTCAAGTAAACCATCATTAATCATTTTATTATTAAATAAACACGTATAAAAGTTTTATGAAATAACTACAACCAAAACATTAATATTTACATTATTATGCATGCTAATGATTTAATCATAATTATACAATAATTTCATAATCTTCTATTGGTTTCAAGGTTTATAAATATCACTTAAACGTTTTGTTACAACAATTAAAACATGTTCATTTTCACTTCCATTTATACAATTAAAATTATATTTTAACATCATCAATCAATTATTATTACAGTTTTTGTTATTTCACCACCAAATTAATTTTACATGTTCGTATTACATAAATTTCAATTTTTTCATTAAGTTATAGTTATGTGCCAAAAATTAAAATTTAGTATTTAGAATTATTAGTTTTTTGTACCTATAAATAAAATTATTATTTTTATAGTAGATTCGAATAATAATTTACTAAATAATAATAATAATTACAACTTACAGTTCATAATATTATTAATTATACCTTAATTTTTAAGGAACATTTAAAAATAATATAAAAATAAATAAAAGGCTATTAAAAATATAATAATATATACCTAATCAAAATTATGCCTAGTATACATATCTAATTATTATATTATTCTAAGTATTATTAATGTTGGTGCGTATTTATGTATTTTCTTTAAACAAATGCACTTACTATATAAATAAGGCGAATAAATTACCTAGCTCAAATATATAAAAACAATACACTAAAAAGTAATATAACTAATTAAAAAACTTTGTTATTAGTCGCTACTATACACACTTTTCATTTAGATATAAAAATTTATTTGATAGATACTTATAATATATTTAATAACTATTATTGTTTACGTTACATTGTTGAAGTTGATTTTTTTAAAAGTTACTATTAAACACAGTAATGTCTTTCGTGATTAATACCATGATTATATTTACTATTTACCATAATGAGGTACATTTTTCACACAGCTACACATGTCTTATAAAATATTAAAATACCTATGATAGAGGTTTAAAATCTTGTTAGTCGGTAATCGGACCGGATAGCTTAATTGGTAGAGCACGAGACTCTTAATCTCGGGGTCGTGGGTCGAGTCCCACACGATGAACGAAATAATTTTTTTTTTAATTATCATTATTAAATATTTTTTATATAATTATTTAGGTACTTACCTAGGCACTATCTACAGCCGTGGTACTCACTTTTAGTGTTATCAAAGATCAAAAGCACGAATAACTAGATAATCCATGACATTGGTTTGAATGTTTTTAATTATCATTGATTTCAACAGTAGAAACATATTATTGATTTTTAATAAGAAAACAATATGATAAAAACATATGTCATTAAAAATCCTAGAAATTTGACATTTCTATATAGCTGAGCGAAAATAATGAACTATCATGTCCGAATTTTTTTAAAAAAATTCTTTATATACTTTTTTGTATTACAAATAATATTTAGGTACTCGTATATCAATCTCGCCAAGTTGTATAAAATAATGCTAAATAGTTAGGTAATATAAAAACTCGGTTCATGGTGACAACCGACGTGTAAGATTCAATGTATGACATTTTATTTTGCATAAAAGACATTGTAGACTTATATGTTTTGGAATATTTAGCATAATCATGTATTTTTCATATTTAAAGAGCGTTTAAAATTCTTAAACTAAACATTTTTAAAGTCATTGTTAATATATTGTCAACAGTTTTGATGCAAGAGGTACCAATTATTTTGTATCTATCAAAGACGAAATATATTTTCAAACAATTTTTGAATAGAAAACATTATTATTTCATTAAGTTTTATTTATAAATTATGCAAATAAATCGACGTCATTTTTTCTTCATAATTATGAGGTTTTTTTTTTTTTTTTGTGAGGTGGAGGTTTTCACTATACGTTTAAAATAATATTTACAATATCTGAGAATTTTTCGAACAATCAATAATATATTTACAGACGTTTTCGAGCATGTTTTTTAGAACACGAAACGAGCCCTGCAACAGATTAAAAGTAACCACGACCGCATAATTTACCAGCAATGACGCAGGCGCAATTGTTGAACATTCGGCGGACGAGCGTGGTGGCCGCCAGCGTGGCGTACGACACGAACAGGCAGACAGTGTGCGCGATCAGGTTGCCCGAGTGGATGGTGACGCGGAGCTCGGGCAGCACGGCGTATATGAGCAGCGTGGCGGCCAGGAAAATCGTGCCGACCACGAAGTAGGCGCCGTACAGTATGTCGCGGAAATCGAGCGGGCCAGCGGTGTCCGCGACGCCGGCGTCCAGTCGGCATATGAGCATCACACCCGTGTACGCTGGCGGCGACGACGTATTCGTCCACGCCTGCATCGCGTCCACGCAATAGTCATCGCGATCGATGGGCAACAGGCCGCCGTCCACCTGCACGCGGCCGTCCGGCAGCAGACCGTAGCCCGCCTGCTTTTTCGGGACTCCAGTCTCTTGCTTTGTTGCGGCCACATCTCTCTTTTTCGCGTCCGCGCCAATCAGGTACCAGCCACGGTTGCCGCAGTTGGGGGGCTTCTGACCGAAGAAGTAAAGGTCTTTACCTGCGGACGAAACAATAGTTAGTTTGGGCAAATGTAAACTGGGCCCCGATAATCGTATACTGATAAATATATTATGTCGTAACCAAACTAAAAAAAAAAAAATACACGTCAAAACCTATATTAAATCAACAGGCAACCATTTCAATTTCAAAATTCAAAAACTAATAAAAAATATTTGTTGAAAATCACGCTTATAAGGTACAAAAATAAAGTAATTTCAGAAAATGAATACGTCAAACACTTAATAAGTAAAACAGCACAATATACAACGCTATCCCACTACAGTGTGATTAATAAGTAATAATAATTATAATTTTTTTTACTTACCATAAATACAACATTGCGTCCCACTTTGCGTTTTCACAGTTTATCCCCTTTCTTATATATATTTAATAAACTAGAGCAATTTATTTCATCCGCATTTAAAATTAAAAGTTTCACAATATTCGTAAAAATTACAAAAAATATGCAAATTTCAGTTTGTAATTAAAAATACATAATATTTTTCATGTTAATATTTAACAATTTAATAAAAGATCGTACATTCTTTTTTTTTTTTTTTTACTGGAATTTAAAAAACGTTTAGTGCTAACACAAATACTTTTTAAATAGAATAGTGTACGTATAATCAAACATAAAATAATAGTCCTTTAACGATTTACGATTTGTAATTTTGTTGTAATTCAAAAAACATTAACCGTAGTAATTTGATACATGTATTCAAATTACCATTTTCAATATCTAATGGCATTTTTAAAACACTTAAAGACTAGGTAAAACATTTTTCATAAACGATTGAAGTTTAAATTTTGACGACAATAGACGTTCAAACATAAAATAACGAAAATTTTTCCTTTTACGGAAATCGGCATACTAAAAATTATTTCAGTACCGTTGTTAAACAAATTAATTCGAACGGACAACGGTGCTATAGTTATATTATAATTAGGGCTGCGCGATTATTTTATATAATCGATTATTACTAATCGATTCATCGATTATTTTCCATAATTATAAATAATCGATATTATCGAAATTCGATTAGTCGATTATTAATCGAATAATCGATTATTTATTTTTGACTGATTATAATCGAAAATAATCGAATAATCGAAAATTAAATATAATCGGG
>JACXSJ010003706.1:0-20295 GCA_014851325.1 Pentalonia nigronervosa | reverse complement strand
AATGCACCTCGAGCAAAGGCATTGATTTTGTTAATTTATTATTAAATACTTTGAAACAAATGGGTATTAATCCAAAATACTGTGTTGGAAATTCAACGGATGGAGCTGCAAATATGCAAGGTGTGTATAATGGATTTTCTACAAAATTGAACGATATAACATTAACACAAACACATATCTGGTGTTATGCTCACGTGTTAAACCTTGTTATTTGTGATGTAACAAACAAAATTTTACAAGGTGTAAGTTTATTTGGACTTTTAAATGGATGCGCTGTTTTTCTAAAAGAATCCTATAGTCGAATGGATGTATGGCGTTCAAAAGGTACAAGACAAAGGATATGTAAAATAGGAGAAACGAGATGGTGGTCGAAAGATTCAGCATTAACCAAAGTTTTTGGTTACTTTAATAATCCCGATAACTGTTTATTTGTTGAATTAATAACTTCATTAGAAGATATTTGTGAAAATACAAGTATTAAACCAGAAGCACGACTAAAGGCTAGTGGTTTTATGGAAGGACTGTGTAAATATGAAACAATTTTAACAGCACAAATATATTTAAGAATTTTTAATAAAACCACGCCCTTATCCAAATACCTTCAAGGTTATGGTATTAATTTAGTTTCTGCCCACCAAATGGTAACTCAAACTCTTAATGATTTGAAAAACATTGATCGTGATTTTCCCAGCATCAAGCAAGCTGCTGATAATTTTTTGACATGGGCAAACAGTAAATTAGAAACAGTAGAAAACACCTCTATCCAAATCCATTACAGTATAAGATCATTTCGACCAAGAAAAAAATCGAAGCAATTTTTATATGAATCAACTGATAACCCAATCGAAGATCCATTGCATTCATATACAGTAAATGTGCATAATATAATATTTGACTCAGTTATCCAAAGTATTGTAGAACGCTTTGAAAAGCACAAACATTTATATGCTGACTTCAATTGTTTGGATCCAAATAATTTTTGTATTGATGAACCTCTACCAGAAGATTCACTAAAAAGTATCCATTTAAAGATTGTACCATTTATGCCAGATTTGTCTCATGGACAGCTTTGTCAAGAGTATAATGACTTTGTTTCCAAGTGGCCAAAATTAAAAAGAAATTGTATAAGTGATCAATATAAGGAAGATATTGAATTAATTTCAGATGGAGAAGATAATGGTTTGTATGCTTAAATTATAAGTCTATTGGTTATGTCTTCAGTTCACCTATAACATTTTTATTCTTTACAGAACAAAATTATATGGATAATGAAAGATGTTCTCATAATTCTGATGAATCAAAGGAAAAGTGCTGCGTTGTTTGTTGTTTTAGAGTAATAGTTAATTATAATTTATTTAGTAATGCTTATCCAGGTCTGTATTTTGCATATAAATTGTTACTTACGTTTTCAATCACTCAAGTAGGATGTGAACGTAGTTTTTCAAAACTTAAGTATGTTAAAAATTATTTAAGAAATTCAATGTCACAAGAAAATTTAGAAAGTTTTATGTTAATGTGTGTTGAAAAAGAAATGTTAACTGAAATTAACCCTAATGATATAATTGATAAGGTGGCTGCACATAGTGAAATATTAAAAAAAAAATTAATATATTAATTTCTACTTAATAAAAAATGTTGCCAGAATTGCAGCAAACTATTAATTTTTTTTACATCCTCAAACAGTGTACACAAAATTACAAAATCTGATTAGTGATCGTACTGCGAGCGAAGCGAGTAAAAAATGTTTGGGGCCCTCCCATTCGGGGCCCCCCTTAAATTAATTTCCCGGTAACATAAAATAGCCCTATCCGCCCCTGGGCATAAATACAATTCACAAAAAAAAAAAAAAATGTTCAAAATTGTAAATATATTTTTACAGCTGAAACAGGCGTAACCTATTGCTGTCTCATTCTTAGTGTTTTATGTGTTTTTGATTTTGTGGCGTGAAGATTTTTGTAACTAGTTTCTTAACAAAGCTTTGAAGTTTACTACTGCGGCAACTAAATATTTGCAAGAAAAAATGTTAATTTTTAATGAGAAAGTAACGTATAGTTATAAATATTGTATATAAAATACATGTTAAAATAAATATAGTATATATATAAATATGTTCTAGATATTATATAATAATATGTTAATTTCGTATTATATCAATGTTAACAAATTTACTTTAAAAGTGAAGTTTATAATGAAACAAATATATTTATTTAAAACTAAAATGACTACTATAAATTATATTGATTAACATAAATAAATGTTTTGGAAGTCACTTAATTGGCTTATTTATATATTAAGCTCTATTAGTCATTATATTATTGTAAAATTAATTTATGACGTTAAAATTATGATCAAATATTTAAGTTTTTTTTTGTAACGGTTATAAAAAAAAAAATTTATAAGGTACCTTATATTGAATTATTAAGCTTTTTGACAAAGGTACAAAACATAATTTTCAACATACATCGGAAAAATTGGAGAACTAATAACTGTGTAGTAGGTGTCTAGTGTACCTCGTCATTGAGTAGATCCTTTAATAAATTGGTTAAATTTAAATTTAATAATAAATCATTGCATACGAAAAACGATTTTGATCGGAGACGTTCTGTCAGGCGTCAATCTAGGTATTTTATTATTATATTATATTTATATTGGTATAAGTAATTTTTTTTCTATTTTTAACTCAACAGGATCTGTTTGATTAATCTTTGCCAAAACATCAAATTTATTAAATTATTCATAGTTATTATAATACTATATATTTATATCGTAAATTATTATTATTAATTTTTGACTCAATATTGTCGAGTGGCGTACTATAGTACTGTGTGAATGTGAATAAGTTTGTGGTATAAATAGCTTAAATTAATCTTAACATTATGAAAATTTCGTAGTGAATATTAAAATAAAATAGTAGGTAAAACATTAGTTATAAATACTTTAGTGTAATCAATGGTACAACGTATAACTAAACTTGTTTTTCTTTAAAATATCCATTTTTTCAAAATTTTAACTTCATATGTTTATTAAAAAAATTGTGACTATGTAAGTATTTTTGATATTATTAAACTACTATAAAATTATAACAACAAATTATGCGGAATCTTGAATTACATTTTCAAACTTTATGACCGAGCACACAATATTATTTATCAATATTTGTAAAAACAAAACTACAAAAATTAAAAAATTTAAACAGCTTAAAATAACTCTAAATATTTTGAACATTTCATTAGGTATAGAAAATTATAATTTAAATAATAGTGTAATGTTTCAAGTGTCTATGATAATTAATAATTTTTGAATTACGACAAAAAAACCTAAAATCATTATTTTAACGGCGTTATGAATAGGCTATCAAATGTACATCAGAATTGCCAGACCTTATTTTTCCGGTAATATTATATAAATTATTGTCATTGTCGGTAATTCCAGCAATGGCAATAATGACTAGGCACACTAGTCGTTGATTGTGGGCAATCTGTGTATATTTCCGTAATTTATTGACTGATGAGTTCAGTCAATGCCATTTATCGGTATTTTCTAAGGTGGTTATCGATTGGTTATCTCGATTTATCGCATTACCTTTTTTTCTCGCCAACAAAATAATCGTACCCACTTTCAGTCGTGTTGCAGAATCGTTAGAAAGTGTGTGACCTTTAAAATTGTTGATATTGGAGTTGGCCGATACTCGAGAAAAGTTTGATAAATCTATTGAATTTTTATTGCTTAAAATACGTGAAGACAATTATAAATCATTTTTGAGTATCGGGAAATATAACAGACGGCTAGAAGAATTACAAAAACCCAAAACTACATATCGCCGGGCTTAAAGAAAATTCCTAAAGATTATAAAAACGTTACGTAAGTACGATATAATAACAATAAGTGAGAAAGAAAAAGTGTATTAAAAATGTAAAAGATACGGCATCTAATGTAATTTATCGTGTAACTATAACGAGGATTTTTTTTTATATTCTGAATACATGTCATGCTTCTATTGGTCACGGTGGTTGAGATGAGATGGTATCCGAACTTAAACAAAAATATTGCAATATTACAAAAGAAGCCACTATGACAGATTTGATACTTTGCATCCACTGCGAGAAAAAAATCGTCAAATCCAAAAAGAGGACGTATTTCAGGCGTATGGCTATTTTACGTCCACAAATTGGTTTTAAATATTTTGATCTAATGACTGAATGATACGTAAATAGTGACGCATGTGCATAATATTTATGATGCTTGTGATGGTTGAGAAGTGCAACTAAAAATTAATGATGAGTTATTGACGATAAAATTATAATGATCATTTAATAGTTTATTACATGCGGACGAGCAGTGACCGCATGGACGAATAATTGCCGAAACACAACTTCTTAAAAATTACACGTTTGCTGGGGCTTTAAAAACGAAATTCAGTAGTTCGGTAGTACCATGAGTGTTTTATTACAAATGGCCAGCCAACATTTTAATTTAAATAATTTTTTTTTATCTTTAATCATTATTAGTATTTATTTTAAAAAGCTTCAGCTTGGTATAGGTAATATTTATAAGTTAGTTGGTCAGATTCCAAATAACAATTAAATTCACACAATTACAAAGCGGATAGTTTAATATTAACACATTATACACATATAATTAATATTTATTGTTATTTATGGTATCTACGTAACTAGTACAGTTCAAAACATTTTTTCTTTTTTTTAATATTTATATTTACTTGAAGATTATGTTTCTTTGATAAGTTGGAGTGGGATCTGAAAAAGTGTTGCGCATTCATTGAACCAGAAAACTTCAGATATAATATGATGTTACATTATGCTCAATTTAAGAGAAATTAAGGGACATATAAAACATAAAAAAAAATCAATACTTTCCCCAAGAGGAAAAAAAACCAAAAATCCCAACTCTTTGATTTAGTTAGCCATAAAATTACAACTCAAGTTAGACAAATAAATAAAATCCAAGTAATAAATAGTGTATATATTTAAAAAATTATATTTATTATTCAAATTAAAACACAGATTGACACAGACAATATTACATTTGCCATATGCAATTCACAATAATATCTTACAATTCAAGATTTAATATAATACACAAAACAAGAAAACAAATAAAACATAAACTTAACTTTTCCCAACACAGATGGGACAATGTAAATTGTTTTAAAACAAAATCTTGGTTTTTAGAGTTAACAGACTTTTGAAAACAATAAGAATCCAAAAAAGACTTTCACATAGTGTTCAATAATTATAATTTTGAGGTATGATATGCAAACATTACAGATTAGTTAGTTATATATAATTCACAACAATAAATCAGTCAATAATAATGGTTAATGTTTCTAAAAAACATTTGTTAATAAAAAAAAAATGTATTATCCTGCGGTATGATATGCAAGTGTTACAGATTACATAGTTATATATAATTCATAATAATAAATCAGTAAAAAAAAAAATGGCTATTGTTTCTAAAAAAACATTTGTTCATAATAAAAAAATTATGAAGATTAGTTACAAATCATTGATGTTATATCTTTCGAATTTAAAAAAAGTTTAACAATATGAATATTTTTGTGATCGTTTTTAATCACCACCATTTTAAATATGGTATTGTTATTATTACAAATGTCAACAAACAATTTGTTAGAATAATCTGTTTTATTTAGTCCTAGAGAACAATACAAATAAGTCGTTTTTATATTCATTAATGATTTAGGAAGTGCAAATAATTCATCGACTAATATCTCATAAGTATATTCGTCTACTAATTTTACTATAAAGCCTGCTTTATGTTCACCCGTATATTTTACTCTCTTATATTGTTCGTTGATTCTAGCTACGTATAGTTCATACATTTCTGGGTTGGAAATAGGAACAAATTTTTTAGTTGATTTTAGAACATCTCGGATTTTTAGTGCATTGGATGAATTCAATTGGACTTTGAAAGAATTAACATTTAAAACATTGATCACTCTCACATTACATGGTTTGATAACTTGAATAATACTTAAATCACTAATCTCCAAGTCTATTATACACGGATTGCCTATTTTTGTCATTTTCATGATTTTTGATTTGTCGTTGCATTCAGCTACTTCATCAATAAAAGCAAGATTCATGCTCTCCAGTTCACGGCTGCTAACATTTATTGATATATTTAAAGAGCAGTGTATCTTGACTGGAGGTGCTGTTTGTAGATAATCACTGGGTTCAAACATTTCAGAACAGTTTTCAAACCTCACACAATCAATTAAAAAACATTTATGTTGTTCAGAATCGTCATATTTCTTTATGACCCTTGCCCGATATAATTTTAAATCATTAGTATTTCTCGCAATCACTATTTGACCCTCTTCAGGATGTAATACTGGAATCCATTTTGTCTGATTTTCGATTTCAGTTCTAATAGTTTTACCAATTTGATAACTAAATTCAGTTTCAACATAAAAATGATTTGTGGATAAAATGGGCTCAATACAGACGACCAATGTTTTACAATTTGAAAATAATTTATTCAGCATTTTACGTTTTGCAAGATTTATTGAATCATCAACTATGCTAGGAACAATACCATCCCAAACTAAATTGTATACAATTTCACGAAAATCTTTGCCATTATGAGATAATGTAACTAAGTATGGATCATTATTGCTTAAAAATGTGGTAGTAATTTGATGGTAACTGTAGTATTTATAAATCAAATCAAATAAATCTAAAACTGATAGTATATTTTCATCTTCTTTTGATATACCATTAAAATAACAACGATAAGCCATTGGCTTTACACTAGCAAGTTCTTTTGGTAGATCTTTAAAATCTGTAACTAATACATTAGAAATCCCATAATCAATATAGTATACACGCAGTCCCAATTCAGTTATGCTTTGAATTTTAGCTCTATACCATAAACCATTGACATCAAGAGCAGCAATTAAATTTCCTACTTTTGGAGGCTTTGTTGATTTCGAATTATGTATTTCTAATTCTGAACAGATTGACTGAATATATTCATAGTTGTTTATGTTTTGTACATAAAAATATTTGAATGAATTTATATTTGACACATAAACATTCCACACATCACCTAAATCAGGTTTTTTTACAATTGGAATATTTTTAACATGAATACTATTTGATGAATTTAATTCTTCAGTTTGTGAGTTTTTAACAGATAATAAAGTGGAAAATTCAGTCACAATCTCATTTATAATGTTATTTTTTAATTTTCCAATCATGGTTTTAGAATTATTTAAGTTTTCTTTTGGGTTTTTCATACGCAAATAATAATCTTTATTAAATAACTCCATCTTATATTTATATTTTTTTCCTATGCATGAACATCAAGTATTTAAAATTTACGGGTTTTATATAATATTTCTGTAATAGATAAAACTAAATTAAACTTTATTACATTTATTTAGTATTGGATATGTTTATGGTTTGTAACAGTATAATAATAATTAATAATAATTTGTACACGTCTGTGATCTGTTACATCTGTAAATAGCAAGGTTCTTCTCAAAATATGGTATGGGGTAATTTGTTTCTGTATACCCTAAGATACCTTCAAACAAGCTATTATTTCTTCAGTAGGTATATCTAACTTTTAGAAAATTTTTCAATTATTCATAATTTCAGGACATCTGTTGACTGTTACTTGCCTAAAACATAATCATAGACATTTTATTATATATAAGTTTTGCTTGAATTTAATTAAAATATATTATTATATGATATAATAGTATTCAAAATTAAAATAAAGTAAAAAAAGAAAAAAAATGAACCATAAATATAATGTAAAGCAGAGGACTAAATAAATGCATATCTTATATAAATCATTATATATTTTATAGTTTACACAAGAAACTAAATATCATATTATCATAGCTATAGATAGAAACAACAGAAAAGATTTTGTTAGAGAAATAAATTGTTTCATCCAATATAGGTATTTAAGGACAAATAATTACATTAATTATTAAATTTAGAAATAATATCTACATCACAAATAATTTCTTCTGTAAATTTATAAACGTCAAATAAATTGCCAGGCCAAATAAAAAAAATTAGTATTTTATACAATTTGATTTTAAGGACATCAATTACAGGCACATGCTATGACATTCACTTAACATTTTACATCATAGCAGTTAACTTAAGGTAATCAAATGTGTCTTATAAAAAAAAATAACATTTTTACAAATTATTATCTATTGATACACAATAGGTTCATAAAAGTAAACATATTTTGGAGGTATTCCAAAATAATTGCTTACAAATAAAAATATTTTTTTGACTTGCTTTGGTTATATTAATAAGAAATAAAAAATCAATAGGTAAGCAATATAATTTTTTTCTCTATACCTATCAGTGTTATACATAAAAACGTAACAAACAATTTTTAGGACTTTGCTTATTTTAATTCATATGTTTAAAAATAATAATTTTTCTCATAATTCAAGTCAATTTTGTTATAATAGCTTTTAAAGCATTGACCACAATAAAAAAAAGGTATGTCAGCAACAATTTTACTTAAGTCTGCGGTGGTATTTTGATACCATTTCTATACATTCTACACAGATATATAAATTATTATATAACTATGGTCAAAGTCCATAGAAAAACTACAGTCAACGGTAAACTTCTAAACAACTTTATAAAACAACAATAATACAACTAGCACATCAGTAATAAATTACTTCTATAAATTATTTAAAAAAATAAAAAATCATATTTTATGAATTATTATTTAATATGGTGTTCATCAATTATCAAACCTAACATATCTGATTATACGGGAAACTTAATTTTACTATTGCAACTACTAACAAGTTAACACTGCATTATATTATTTTAAGACAATTTTGTTATAAACAAGACAACATAATATTAGTAGGTTCGCCCAATAAAACTTAAAGTGTAGAGCACTTTTTTAATATGAGCAAGGATATCTATTAAAAAAAAAGAGAACGTATGGTTATCATAACTATCCAACATTTTTTAGTTACTTAAATGTGCAATTACACATAAAATGCAAAAATTATTTGTTATGAATGGTATATCGAGATGTATTTCAAAATGTAGTAACTCCATTCAAATTTAAAATATGTATTTTGGAGTTATGTGTATTCTAGAATTGGATAATCGAGTCACTAATCAGTACTTTAAAATTTGAATTAATATCAATAAAATAATAATAACACTATAATACAGTCTTAACTATAGAATGTATACATACAGAAACTGTAGAGTGCCATCAATACTGGTGATTTGAAACAAAGTTGACTTTTTTTTTTGTCATTCATTAAAAAATTTAAAAAAATAAATAGCAATTTGCAATGGTTCTAAAATTGTGTAATATAAGAAAATATTGTACGTGTTTTTGTTTTTCTGTAAAATAACTTATGATGTAGATAAGTAAAAAAAAAATGCATTATTCGGTTATTGTAACACAATGTAAAATTTAAATTTGTATCGTTTATCAATAAAAAAACATGTAAAAAACTGTGAGTATAAAATCGCAAAATAGTTATAATGCGATAAACATACACCAAACCAAACCCAGATTACTAAAACCATTGAGCAATAGTTAAAACCGTGAATATTTTAACTAATCTTCATGGCTAAAACAATTAAAAAAGTCATACGTCGTGTCCATAGATAATAAAGAAATTCTTTATTTTTCTTTATTAACTGTAGTAGCATCACAAGATTATAATAAAATAAAAAACAAATAAACATTAAAACCAAGGTAGATAGATAAATCCACCTCGATTAAAACTTTCTGAAGTTGACCACGATTCCGATATTAGTTCCGTCGCTAGATGGCGCCGCCTTTTACTATTTTTTCACTTCTGCTCGTTTTCAGATCGAATAAAATATACTATAAATAACAGAAAATAATATTGAAATTTAATCATAAAAATAATATATATTTTTTAATTTTAGTTTACATAGAGACTCGCCAATTAAAATATAATATAATACCTTAATTTGTGCTTTACGTGAATACCACGTTTATCATATCGTATCCGTCTGTGGTCTTTTTAACGACGATGTAGTGAAATCGTTCCTCTAAACTTTAAACTCCTTTTGTCAAATTTGGAAGGGTGAATATTTCTCAGATAATTCCATTGAATTTTCAAACTTACAAATCGAAAATAAACTATAAAAATCAATAGTATATAGATTTAGAAATAATATCATTACCTATTACTCTATTGTCCACCCGGTAATCGGTATCCACTTTCTTCCTTATCACTATTCTCCAGTCCATGTGTATTGTGTATCATTATCATAAAAAAATCGTATCACTGCATGTTCGAATCTTGTGCTAACTTTTAATGATTTTAAATTTTAATTTTTAAGACTAATAACACAATAATTCCTCCGTATACGTTTATTACTTGATATATTCAAGCGTTTTATATTATTTATTTTTTTTTTTATATACACGTAGTAAAATCATGTATTCGTCAGTCATATTTCGTACTTGTCGTATTTCACAGTTCAGGAGTTGTTTGAACAAAATAAAATATAATCAACATCTTTTACCCACAGCAATCTGTCACAAATACGTAAGTGCCGACGGTTATACTGTTTTACAGTTATTAATATCAATGCATCTTAACCCAATTATAGTCGTCCACAGAGTCCAACATCAACAGAATCAACGCTCAGACTAATGACGCAGAATGGAAAAACGTCTACGTTGGAACATTGGCTCCACGAATCCGTAACTTAAAAATCGTATCGTTTTTGACCAGTGCTGTAGGTTTGTGTATTCAGCCAATGGTAATACAAAAAGCTACAGAAGTAGGTAGTAGCTTAGCAGCCACCATTGGTGTATGCACCATTGCTGGATTTTTTACATTTGTTACACCAGTGCTCATTCATTTGGTAACAAGAAAATATGTGACATCTATTGAATACAACAAAAAAAATGACGAATACAATGCCACAACTATTTCATTATTCTTAAAACCTAAAAAGGCAAGTATTGGTAATATGTTTTAGATTAAGACAATATCATTATAGAAAATAGATCTATTATTAATATTATTTTAAGTATTTATTACCAACACTTTATAAGGAATTTGAAAAATAAACCTTTTTTAATGATATACATAAGCTATTTTTCTTATGAGAATGTCAGCAAACTATTTATTTCTTTTATGTGGCCTATGACCCATGTGTCACATAGTAAATTTGTGTTCAGCAGAACTAATCTTGTATTGTTAGTTTTAAAATTAGAGTGAATTAACTTATTATCAAACTTTTTAAAAGGTAAAAATATTATTTTGGTCCTCATCAAAGGTTTTTATTTTAAAATGGGTTTTAAGCAGTTTAAAATTGTAATATTTCACATACGTATAAAAACACTACTACACAATGTTTTCTTTCTCTGACCAGTGCATTCCATTCTTTTATTTTTTTTTCTGTTAGGTGTGTTATGTATAATTGTTAATTCTACCTACATTATGTTTAATATAACAAACATTAAACAAAACAACTTTTTTTTAACAATATTAAAAATTAAGTTTCATTTTTCAAGGTGTGTTAAATTTTCTTTTTAACAAATTTATTTAGTAACATAATAAAATCTTGTTTTGAAATTACAAGTTGTATTCACTGCAGTTAAATTATTATTAAAATAGATCACTGATCTGTGTAGTGATATTTATTTTTAAATAACTAAATAATATAAACCCGAGCATTAGTATTTAAAGGTAGGTTAGTTAATGAAATAAATTAAATTTAGTTGGTTAAGTTACATAAAAGTTAATAATGTTAAATTATGAGTAAATTCTAAATAGTTAACAAAACAAATTTTAAGTTAATATAGAGAAAAATATTAATTTAACTTAGTTATAAAAAAAGGTAAATTAATTATTTTTTTTATTTCCACTTGGGTCACATTTAAATATTTAATTATAGCTGTGTAATTTCTACTACTAATTAATAGCTAAATATTTTATTAAAAAAAAACATCCTACTATTCTTCTTATTACACTAACTCTTATTATGGTTTAAGCAATTACACAGAAGTATCAAATTTAGTGTCAACTAAGTTTTTTAATCTGGAAATATTTATAATTAACTGGAAATTTAGTTGATTACAAAATTAACTGAATTATTAAGTTTGAAAAACTTAACTAGTCAGTTAGTATTTTAATCAACTTAAGTACCTTTGCTAATATAAATACATAAATACATAAATAAAAAAAAATTATTGACAATTGGCATGGTTAATTTAGAAAAGTTCTAAAAATTACTATTGAAAATATACTTATTAGTTTAATTTATTGTAATCAATTTGTTTAAATAACTGTATTCTTAATTATTAGCAAATATTTAACTTAAAATGTCTTATTTTATTTCAGGTGCAATTTAAACCATTTGAAGTAAGATTGCCTATGACACAGAAACTAACAGTCACATTTTATGCAAAAGAGTGTCCTCTCTTTGTGGATCCACAAGCATTTGATGACGTAATGCATTATCAACGTATATTAGGTTATGATAAGCCTTTCACATTTGAGAAAGAAGATAATGATGATAATGTTCTTAGAAAACCTGTAGTTAAGGCTGCTAATAAAAGTTAAGTTTAAGATTTACCTTATAGTTGTTTCTTATTATTTAAAAAAATCTTTTTTGTAAATACATGCAATTTTAAATATTTTCTGTATAATGTATACACTTTGTGTTTTCTTATTAATTGCTTATAATTTATAAATATAAAATGCAATTTTTTAGAATCCGAAAAAAAACTAAATAAAAGTTATTGTTAGTGCCATTGACCTTCAAGAGACCACCATTGCAGGTTGTAGGTGTGTAAAAATGACTATATAAGAACACATTATGTGTGGGTGATAAACACATGTTTATATGCCAACTTTGCCCATAAAGAAAATTGGAATATTAATCATGAAACCGTGGCTTATGGGTCTATAGATTTATAGTCAATAATATTATGTATAATATTAAATGAGCTTCATAAACACTTCTCAGTAACCCAACCATGCGCCTCAAAAGGAACTGGTGCTGTAACTTGATAACTTAAGGACTAATTACTTTATTATATTAAGAAGTGTCACAAATGTGTGATTTCCTCATGTATATATAAACTTGTTAACTGTGTAAATTATTAATATTACTTATTATACATAATGTATAGATTGTAATTCTTCGAAATAAAGTCAAGTATAAAAAAAATACATTACACTTAAATATCAAATGTACTCATATAATAATAAATACACTGATGAGGTCATTATAAATGTCTAAACCATTGAAAATTTAATACGAGGTTCTTCATAAGTTATTATAATAGCAGATAAAAAATATTAAAAATACATAGATACAATTTTTTTTATAAGCATTTAAACATTAAATGTTGACCGAAATTCATCATCAAATATTTGCAAATTGTTTTCTAGTTAAAAATGTATACAATTTATCAGTTTTTATAGCTAAGAATTGAAAATTAAAAAAAAAAAAAAAATCATGAGTATTTAATTGTATAACCAAAAAATCAAAAAATATATTTACATGGTTGATTTTTATAGACATTTTAAGTTCAAATTTGGATGAAATCAGATATTTAGATGAAGAATAACAATGTTAATTATTTCGTTGTAATTTGAAAATATTTTAGTGGATGCTTGAAACTTTCAAAGTTATTATTATATATTATACACTGACATTTTCAAATGCAATGTTTTCTGTAAAAATCAATTCAACCTAATGTATTATTAATAGTAAAATGAATTATGTTAATAGCAATAATATCATAAAATACACTTAGTTAAGTAGGCTGACAGACTGTCTTCGCTCAGAATTGCATGTTCAATGTTGGATCGTACTGCAATACTACGCATGCGTCATGTGTTCGTATTGAACTGAGTTATACTGCTGTCCAGAACTGCAGTTGCGAGTATATATTTACAGCAGGAGCCGGAATAAAGAAATCACCCGGTAGTCAAGTTTGTGTACCTATATTTTTTTAAAATAAATATTCAATTTCAATATTAAGTTGCTTAAATTAGAGATTACATTTAAAAAATGTGTATAAGTGGGTACCGCTCTGCATGCTGTATATTATATGTGTCGTGGGATCATTGTAATGGATGTACAAAATATATATACCAATAATAATATTTTTCAATTACAAAAAAAAAAACTACCATCGATATTCTTCGTTAAACTGCAATTATAACTACTTATGATGAATACTCTTTTTTACATTTTAAGCTTTTGATCTAACAAAAAACATTTCAATATTTCAAAATTACAGATATCTATAAATTACTTAATTCATTTTTGAGTAACACCAAAAAAACAAAATCGTTTTTGTGTAAAAATTATTGTTTTTTCTCAATTGTCTTTTTGTTTTTCTTTGCGCTTTGAAAACTAATGAAAACTTATTTCATTTAACCTCCTTAAGAATTAATTAGATTTACTTTCCTACAAGAAAGAATGTCGCAGTAGAAAATTGAACTACTGTTTAAAAAAGGCGACTACAGACACAAAAAACACATCATTGTAAAATCAATACATTGCACCGCGCAGAATTTAAAATTTAATATCATATCGTATTCAATATATGAATATACGTATTATCAAAATTATAGTTATAATCATTAACAAAGTTTAGAAGATTTTAATTAAGGGGGTGGGTGAGTGGTATATTTTCCTTTCTATATACTACCCCTATTTATTTTTGAGTATACCTTTGTTTACCGTGTTTCACAACTGGATCACAAGACAGTTTGAATGTGTAGACTTAATTTTTATTTTTTTTTATTATTAAGTCACTTTTCAGTTGTCAGTAGTTCTTATAAGTACACTAAATTTTATAATACTGTTGTCAAATATCTACGGTCAAATGCCAATATATTATTATATGGATGTATTGTTGGTAATCCTTTGTTGGGATCCCTGATCCTCTTGTCATTTTTTTTTTAACAATTACAAAAGAACACAATAAAATACATTATTTTATAAATTTATTTAAAATTTTTCGATTTGTAATACTATAGTTGAACAATTGAAATTATGATAATCTGATGATGAAATAGTGAAATGATGAAATTGTTTCATATTTTTTATCATACTTATTATTTTTATACCTTATAACGTAAATCGATTATTGTAAATAATGATAAAAACTTCATTCTTAATACCTCGTTTTCCGTAGCTTAAGGGTTGGCGTTATTATCGTGCCACCGAGATGAAGAAATAACCTTCAACTATCAAGTACAGATGACGTTTTTGAAAAATATCTTACAAAGTAAAATACGATTTTATATTTTAAATTGAAAAAAATGTACAAAGTTGCTATAATATATTACGATTGTTATAATCATAACATTTACGCAGGGCCACAAGAAATGTAATTTTTCATATTATCCTCGAAAAATCCTAAATGCATGTACACGTGCCCGTGGATACATGCATAATGAATTAAAACCTATAAAAAACTTATCAATAAGTAACAATCAACAAAATAATGCAATACGCATAGCGGCAAGTATATGACTATGAAGTAAAATAGCAAATAGTAATTAGTACAATGGCAAACCATCGTGAATTCGTGACCATTATTATTTACTACACGATTTATATTATAATGTTATAATATGCATAGTTAATATTGTTTTGGTAAACTCAACAGTCGGTACCGTGAAAAATACGTGGGCAGCGATGTTATTATCGTCGTGTGATTGAACTTTAAATTGCAAAAATACTCAACGCAACAATACATAAATTGCAGCAAACGCGTTCTACAATGCAGTATACGGATACCTACCTGCTATTGCGATTCAATAACAACATAAATACTGCATTAGGTACCGGCTTACTGCATGCGAAGTATATACTTACCCATAATTAATTTATTTTATATTCACTGTTTCTCTAACAATAATATATTGTTATTCTGGTTATTCGCCATATAGTGGGACGTGCATAAAAAGTCCGAATGACTATAAAGTAGTTGAGTTTAATAAATATAGGTATATATGATCCTATAGGGACTGATTTACGATTTTTAGGTCCAGGTGGAGCAGGTAAGTACAAATTAGTATAATATTACATATATACATGTAAGAGGGCGCTATACAAAGAGGTATGGGGGGGGGGGTCAGATCCCTCATAGGATTTTTTATTTATTTTAATGTGCAGGTACCTAGGCTTAACAATTTTCTTTCTATGATAATTTGTTTCAGCTGATCCTCCCCTCCCCACCCCATACAAAAGTTATGCATATTTCACTGCATACTACATTTTGTATAAGTGGAAAAAAATCGATGATATCGGCGATCAGATCTATTATCTATAGCATTGATTAAACATAGTATACTTTATTATATTATCTATAATCAATGTCTATAAGTATATAATTTGCGTATATTGTACTTACTAATTTTTTTATTTATTCTTCAAGAAGATAATGGACTACTGAACATATTCATTTTTATAGTTAACAAAATGTTTCGGTTTTGAACTTTTGGGTCAAAAGTAAAAAATTCCTAATACTTTTCTTAATACCTAATTGAGAAAAACAAATTTATTAAATGTTTGATTTTTATAGCTTCAGCTAGAAAATTAAATGCATGAATCCTCGTAACTATATATGTAGCTCATACTGGAACTAAAAATCTAAAAAAATGTATAAGCATATGAACATAAACGTATTTAGATATGTTAAGTTAACATTTGGTAACAAAATTAGATATTTAAATAAAAAATAACAATTTTATTTATTATATTATAATTTAAAAATATTATTCATTGGTACTATTGAAACTTTTAAAGTATATTATATTTTATACAAACATGATATAAATACATAATGAAATTTCCAAATCCAATGTTTACGTCAAAAAATAATTCAACTAACTGTATATTACTTATCACTGAACAATATTATTGGTATCACCAAGAATAAAATAAATTACACCCTCAAAAATTAATGTTGAAAATCTAAGCATTTTCACTCCTTCAGTGGATGATAACATACACAAAAAAAAACATTAGTACATCATTGTAAAATCAATGTATTTATCGCTCCACTTAAAATCTAAAATGCATACCTACTAAATCAATCTGTAAATTAGATAAGTATGCATTTTTTTTTTAATTTTAATTTCATAATTTGCTTACACAAATATTAAAAATAAAATAGATCAGTACACAACTCAAGACGTTATACAGATAATTTTGAGTGGTAAAAATATATACATGCAAAACAAATGGATCACTAAAACGTCTAAAACAACATTAAAAACGGTTTAAAAGAAAAACAAATATTATGAAATGTATAAAGAAATTAAAGAATTTATTAATATTAAATATAGTATTTAATACTTAAGAAAAAACAACATCAGAATTTTTTGAAAAGTTTATTATTTAAAAATGTAAAAAAATATTTATGTGCCTTTTATAACAAGGTTATATAGTTACAACACTGTGGTTATCTTCAAGGATTATAAATTTATAACAGGATTAAACTAAGTTGTACATCAATGGTGAATGTATGTGTTTTTTTATTTAATTATTAAATAATTAGGTAGGTACCTATTTAGTTCTTAGTACCTATGTAGGTAATTACTAGAGTACTTACCCTGCTGCTATGGTCTATACAGTAATACATTTTATACTTTGTTTAACCAGCAATAAGAACAGAAGTTTTTAGGTCTGACGAAATCATAAAAATAATTTTTATATAAAACCTTCCGAGATAATTTAGTAATTATTATATTTTACACTATATTATCATCAACCGACGCAGTAATAAAAGTTGTTTTATATAACACAAACAAAAAACGCATGAAATTTAAAATGTAAAAATAAACCGTAGGTAGTTTCCTTCAACGTTTTCATCCATCAGGATGGATATTCATTATTATTATTATTATATTCAAATAGAAATAAAAATATTTTTATTATGTTTCGTACAGGTACTTATAGAATTCCTTGCACCTATTATACTACGTACTACCTACTTGAAAAATATTGAAAAGAAACTGAACCCGGGCGTTAATTTTTTATTTTCGTACCTACCTATCATATATTTTAATATTTTGATTGTTACACTGCAAAAACACTTAATAATATAAGATACAATTTCAACAATTACTACAGTTTGAACTCTTTATCCATATTGTATTTTAAATGGGTTTATTTTTATATTTTATAATATTGTACAATGTACACTTGCATTATGTACTGTCCGATAGTCTTGGATGTAAATTATAAATGGGTGGACATTAATGTTGATGACTATCGTTCAGAAATTGTGAAATTATACAATAGACGATCTTTATATCGTGTTTGCCGTTTGGTAATAAACAGGAAATTACGACGTCTCCGTTCACGTCTATATAATATTGGACAAATGGTTTACCATTATAATATTATACCTATTACCTATTGCCCATGCATAAGATAATAATAATGTACAATTTTTTTTTAAGTTTGATAAATTACTCGGAGCGCTTATATTACGTATGAAGAAATACAATTTTGTGTCGTAAACTCATAAATGTTTTGATGGCATATTATAATATGCAAAAATAACGAATTACGGTCCTCGAGATTAAAAAATGTGTACGAACATTTGACCGCAATAAAACGACAAGGATAAACGGCATTTTAAGAAGGAGCAAGAACTGAAATATTATTTAATCAAAATAAAATTTGTAAATAGGTAGGTAGTAATTATTTAGTTTGTCATAATTTAGGTACTATATCTAAATTTAAATTGATTATTTTTATATAGTGGCATGGTTTTCAATTCCACGATAAATGATTATTGTATATTTGTGTGTGCAATGTACATAATAATATAGTGTATTGTGGTTTGGTTGAGTCTGGTTTTTCGACCGAAGATGACCATTTTCAGATCTGTATTCACAACAGAGCTGTGTAGATACGTATCAAAAATTGAAAAAAACAAATTCAAAATTATAACAAATAAATATCAACAAGTTTATCGGCTGCATGTCATACAAAAATATAGAAAATGGAACACGTATATTTAACGGCTTTTTTTTATTTATCATGGAAATGTATAGTTTTTTAGACATTAATTATGTGTGGGTATAGTCATAATTAAAATCAATGAATACGTACATTGAAAATCACACAAGTACTTATGATATGTGTGGGCATATAGGTACGTTTTTACATCCATTTGTTGAACATTTAAGTCTCGTGATATTACATAGCTCAAAATATTTTAGTCTACAGTCTACACATACTTTAAAACTCAATGGTGAATAAAATGGTTGTTATACTTAATTATACCTGGTAACAACGTTATAATTTTGTCTAGTAACATCTGGTAATTGGTATATAATCGTCATAATGTCATATATATAACGTGGTCGATGCATATTATTATTTATGAATATGGTAGGTACATGATATGCATTGTATATTTATTATTTTTATATATATATATAATATACTTATTTATATATCATCTAATTAAGTTCATTCCGGGAAGAGACTATATTATAGTCATAAATCAAGTGACTTTACCGTGATGCAAAACTATTCAACATTCCTAACGGAAAGTTATAACATGTTTGGTCTAAACTCTAAGGTCGTGTATCAACCGTATAACTAGAAGTAAAAAAATAAGAATATTCACCGTGTAAAATAAAAAAAGACATACATACCTGCGATACCTATGTTATATACATATATACCGATGAACCGCTTATTGTTTAACTAACTCAACGCAACTAATTACTAACGGCGAACGAGTAAGTTCTCACACGTGCAAATACATTATACAATAATAAGATAATAGTAGGTTATACATTTATAACGTTAAATTAACATATTTCACCGACATCAGAATATTATAATACAGCCGGGCTATTTATTTTTTTGAACTCTCGACGTTTAACGTTACAATAATGTGTTGCATAGTGTACACGTCTATATTATATACTATGTGATTTTAATGTATTTTTATTTAACTGAAAAGAAACATTTTAATATAAAACAATAGGTATTATGAAAAATCTATATATTTTATACTATTTTAGGTATAACTAAATTTCCCAATTACTAAAACTCGGTACATTAAGTGATAAGTCATCCGATTTCAATCCTGAGCGGTTTCTACGCCATTTAAAATAATTTCTAAAAATGTCTAAATATATTACACATTTTAATCCTAATCTAACCTTAAACAGCCAAGTAATGATAATTTAAAACTGGGCGATGAGTAAAAAGAAACTCGAATCATCAGACAGTCGTTCTCAATAGATTT
>JACXSJ010003705.1:0-20313 GCA_014851325.1 Pentalonia nigronervosa | reverse complement strand
AAGTGTGTTTTTACGTCCCGTCGGATTTCATAATGAGCAAAAATACAGAACAACGAGTATGCATTAAATTTTGCCATAAACTGGGAAAAACGGCTACTGAAACCTACCAAATGTTATTGTTAGCTTATGGAGATGAAACCATGTCCCGTGCTCGCGTTTTTGAATGGTCACCACGACCCAAAAAAGCTCGTCAAGTTCGAAGTCAAGTGAAGGTCATGTTGACCGTTTTTTTTGACTACCAAGGTGTTGTTCATCATGAGTATGCTCCAAAAGGACAGACCATAACAAAGGAGTACTACATTGATGTTCTTCGCCATTTACGAGACGCTGTACGAAGAAAAAGACCCGAGTTTAAAGAGTCTGGTAGTTGGAAATTGCATCACGATAATGCACCAGCCTATTCAGCCCATGTTGTGCAGCAGTTTTTGGCCAAACATGGTATCCCAGTTGTTTTTCAACCCCCCTATTCACCAGACCTAGCTCCATGTGATTTTTTTTTATTCCCAAAAATAAAAATGGCGCTTAAGGGTAAACGTTTTCAAGATGTAGATGAAATTAAACAAAATGCGATGGAGCAGCTACGAGAAGTTTCTAAAAATGACTTCCACAGGTGTTTTCAAAAATGGTAGGAACGTTGGAGAACATGTATGGACTCAGAAGGAGCATACTTTGAAGGAGATTGAATATAAATAACTTTATCTAATAAATATTTTTTTTTTTTTTAACAGTCTCGATACTTTTTGATTAGACCTCGTATATAACTGTAAAAGAGACACGATTTTTCAAGAATTAAAATGTTGATGTCCAGTGCAAACTGGAATGTCCAATTGTAAATAAATTAATTGGTTATATATGATAGAGTTTTTTTTTGTCGAAAAAAAAATGTTCTAATACTCTAATCTTTTATATTGAAGAAGGTTTCTAGTAAAAAATTGCATGTATATAGTTTGTAACAATACTTTCAACGTAATCGAAACTACATAAAAACGTTTTTTATTTTGTTTAAATAATGTACAAATATATACAATCTATACATTATATTGATACAAAAATCACAAGTGATAAATGAATTTTTAAGTATGACGGGATAAAACTCATTAAAGTTATAAAACTTCATTGATGACACTTTCTAATATATTATGTACTGGGTAAATGTAAACTGGACCCACGATTACCTTTGTTTATGTAAACTCGGTTCGAAAATTGCAAGTAATAAAAAAAGTTGATTGTAAACTCGGCCCTAAAATGTTCACCAATAAATAATAATAAAACTGATAAATACATATTTTGTCAAAACCAAATAAAAAAAAAAAACACAAACCGAACCCTATATTAAAATCAACAGTCTATCATAAACCATCATTTTATTTCAAAATTCCAAAACAAAAATAAAATAATTGTTGAAAATCACGTTTAATAGTATAAGTATAAAGACATTTTAGTAAATGAATACCTACGTGAAAAAATATATGTGACTTACATTTTTCACTTACAATTTTACATTTATATAATTTAATTCTTTTACCACAACTTTTCATACTTAAAACAAGATGAAAATAAAAATATTTTTTGGTACATAATGAAAATCACCTCCTCGTACTGTCCTCTAGGTAAAGCTAAATGATTCTCAACAATATTATAAGATAATTACTAATTAGATATGAGATTATCTGGGTATATTTTTACTCGGGCCGAGTTTACATGTCAATCATTTTTACTTGAAAAAACCAAGCCGAGTTTACTATAGGTCTTTTAACTTTTTTTTCTTAGAGCCTAATATAAACCTAATCTAATAACTAATAAGGTAATGAAATTGAAAATTTTATAAATATTTAATTAAAATAAATCTATGATTTTGACGAATGTGGTCAAGATTTGAACTTCAAAAGCTTATAAAAAAAAGTGTGTTTGACGTATTTTCAATATTTCTAAATTACTTTAAAAAAACTTTCAAGTTTTTTTCTGTATACATTTTTTTGTAAACATTTATAGAAAAAAAAAATAAAAATTAAAAATGCCTATATCAATATTTTTTATTTAATTAGGAAATTTCTTAGATGAATTCGGGTATAGGTTAACAGTTTAAAATAAAATATTTGTTAGTTGTTACCTATGTAATTATAAAATTATTTCTTTTTAAAGCCATATAGGTAGGTGTCTATACATTTATTTATGTATATATTGTGTATATATTTGTTTATATTTATACGCTATTTTTGTATTTTTTCAAACACGTTTCTCTACAACTTTCAACTCTATACAGTAGGTATACACGATTCCTAAGATTCATTTTTTTGTTACCTGCAAGTTGAATTAGGCCATTGCAAGATTTATCATGGCCAAATTTACAAGACCTTCTCATTAATTACTATTTGCTAACAGCGTAATATTTTAAATTTGAAATACATGAAAATATGAAGTAACGTATAATGCGGTACTCATCCTTTGTCTGCTATAGGGAACAGTCATTGCCACAGGACTAGCTTACATTTCCCCATTTCAAAATTTTCTAAATTCTTACAAAATATTTCAATCATCATCAAAAAAAAAAAAAAAAAATGTTACAAATCAAAATATATTTTACATATTTTCTTTAATATAGGCTTAATTTATTCTTCGTGCTTGGTTATTCAAATGTATACAGACATTATACCATACATACAACATACCTAAAATGTTGTAAAAAAAAAAATTGGTTTTAGAGTTTTAGACTTTAGAAATTTTGACAACGGTTTACAAATTTTTGTATTGAATGCAATGATAAAAAAAAAAAATAGAATACGAGCACATTTTTATTAGGTTCAATTTAAAAATTCTTACTAAATATGTTTTTTTAACTTTTGGTAAAAATGTGGCAATTACCTACATTTCTGAGAATCACAAAAAATTCGACCATCATATTTAGTATTTACCAATGATTTACTGAATTGTGGATACCTATATCTACCTATTATAGTGTGTAGTGACTAGTTATAGTACTATAAATTAGTTTAATAGTCTATACGACTAAACTTATAAGTTATAGGTAATATAATTGTAGATATCCTTTTGAAGTAACCCAGAGAAATCGTGTATAATAGTTGTAGATAGGTACCTACACAATATTATATAACGCACTTATATTATATTATACTAGGCATTTACCTGTACATTATTCATCTGGACAGGTCGTAGTTAAGTTACTTATTAGTTATTAGGTAGGTACATTGTATAAAATATATACTAACTACTATACAGGAAGTATAAATGTATGTTAATACACCTTACAATATTATATTACTTAATAATAATTATGTGTATTGTGTATATTATATAGATTTTATATGTTGCGTAATAATAATATGTTATTCTAAAGTTTAATACTGTGTCTTGTCTCTTTACTAGGTACATCGATAGATCGATTGTAAAATATGTATGTCTGTTAAACATAATTATCCTCGATTCTCGAATAACACTATACCTATTTAGTTCGAAATCGCCGCAACCAATGCTTGCAACTGCACATGTATACGTACTACGTTCGTAATACAATAAACATTATGTTTTATATGTATATACAGTACTATAACTACATATTTTAATATTTTATTATTATACCTTTCTTCCTTCATAAAAAGCGTCCATTCCAATATTTATACATCAAGTATAGTATCAACGTCGTTTCCGAGAGTTTTGTAGTAGGATGATCGGGCAACACTGCATTGATCAGAAACTGCCATCTCGTTTCGTCCTTTTAATTTACAACAATACTGCCGACTGTCGAGTACAGCGTTTTCCGCCGTCAGCCGCTACGCAACACAATATTGTTGTCAATCGTTTTCAGTTTCACACTTTCACAGCAGTCAGCACTCGCCAGTGGATGCGTGATATCGTACTTGTCTTCCGTCCGTGTGATAGAAAATTCGAATTTTTCTTTTATTGTTGTTGTTTTTTATTGTTTTTCAATTAAAATTACATCAGGCTCATTAATATTGTGTATGTAATTTCATGTTCTGTAGAAATATAATTATGTGATCTTCGATTTTCTCATGTACGTGGCGGTCCATATGTTCAGACTTGCACCTGTTGCATTTAAGTTGATGCTTTTCGTTTTAATTATTCAGTGGAACTCATCACATCGATTTTAAATGCGGAATGGTGACGAGGCGAGAGTTTTATGTTGTTTAAAGTTTTTTGTGCCGCAACCAAAATTGGATGACGTGAAAATGGGTAACATACAAACCCGTAAACCCGAATACAGTTCGCCAATTTCGACTCCTCAGCACCAGCTTCATTTGCCTGTAGAATTGCCCAGGACTCATAATTTGCGAGCAAGTATTCGGACTAAAATACCGATGCCAGACAAGAGTGAGTTGGAAAGACGGTTCACAAAAGTCTTGGTATGTTATATATTTTTTTTAAAAATACAAAACATAAAAATATTCGGATTTAGTATCTATTATTTTTTTTTTATACTATGATTATATTTATAATATTTACCCATTTTTATACAAGTTGATTGATTAATTTTTGATTAATATTCTTGTAAACATACTTAGCTATATGCTATAGTATAAACAAAACACATGTGTTCATAACATCATACATTTGTAATTCAAATACCTACTATTTACAGTCTACACATAAATTATGATTAATCTTTAGTATTTGGGTCTGGAAAAAAACAGAACCCAAAAGCCAGAGATCAACCCAAATTTTAATTCATCAAACGTTCTTATGTATTATCTATAAAAAAACAAATTTATAAAAATATAATTATATATTTTTTTAATTGGTTTGAATATTGTAAATACTGTTAATATGAATAGGATTGTTTTGATTTATAAGAATTTAAATTATTGAGATAATATATTTCCACCTATGAAATTAACTTTATGTACTGCCTATATGATATGTGGATTTATGTGTAAATCTATGCAATTATAAATATTGTGTATTAAGTACTGTTGTAATATAATGTACAAATTATATTTGCAATTATGCAATTTTTTTTTAATTATAACAGTACTTACTGAGATACTTGACTATTAATTTTTAGTTTTAAAAATATTAGGGTATCAAATAGTTATTGTTGTGTTGACTACTAATATGTAGATTAATTGTAAGTGCATTCAGACATTCATACAATTTAGTTTAATATAATAATTTATAACCCCATAGGTAAAGAATCTATAGCCATTAAGGTTATTTACAGTACCTAACTATGTAGAATTTAATAAACTTAGGTGTTAGGTACATATAAGTAATTGATGATAGTAATTTAAACATTTTCCTGATTATAAGGTGTGTCGTATGTAAATAATATTGTTGGTGACGTAGGAGTTAAATATAAGTGAAATATTTTGTGAATTAGTTGATGTTTTTCAGTATAGATAGGTACTATTAGTCTAATAAATTAAAATATAAAATATAACTTTAATATTTATGAACATACATTATTTGAAATTAAAGTATTTTTATTTGACTATTATGGCTATTAAGAATTTGGAATGTAAGTAACTTAAACAATTTCTCTACTGCAATTTGTTAAAGTTTAGTGACTCGTGTCTACCTATCAATAATTGTGTAGCCATTTCAAATTGCTTAGTGTAGAATAAAATTATAGTATCTCATTAAATTGTTCTCTTATTAGCATTTAATTGATGTTTATTTGTGTTGGACACTGGACAGGAATTTTTATAGTGGTATCATTATAATTTAGGTAAGTATCAATGATCTATTACAAATCAGTTCTATAAAGAACTTAAAGCTGTGATAACAATTTGCATGTTTTTCCGTGATATGGTGGAGTAGAATTGGTGCTTTCTAAATCCTAATTTAAGATGTTTACAATCTTGTAGTTGTATCTAATCATTACATTTTAGAAAAATGCAGTATTTATTTAAATATGATTTGTAGCTAATAAATATCCATCAAAAATAATGTTTATTAACACCCTAAAAAAATATTTGTTGCATATTAAACTATTTTTTGGGGTTAGCCATCAGATGTATTATAATATTATATTTTAGAGTGACATGATTATAATTTTATTAGACGCTTTGTACCTTGTATCTTAATATAACAAATTTTAGTATAATATATTCTGATATTATCTTATATCTTTTAGAATGTAATTTAAATTTTAAATGTCAGGTAAACCATTCATTCAATTGATGGATACTTGTTTTTGAAATTTTCGAATAAATATATAACATTTATATATATATATATATAACACACACACACACACACACACACACACACACACACACACACACACACACACATATATATATGAGTATACAAACAATAACTTTTGTACTATTCAAGTGAGAACCAAAAACATTTGGAAAATAGCATATCTTATAAGGGAAAAATATTTTGCTGTTAAAACAACTATTAAAACACTCACAAATAGAATTAATTGAGTAATGATGTTTAAGATTTTTTAAATAAATCTAGAAAACATATGGTTCTGCTTTCTGAGTTCTGCATATGATTAACTTTGATTGACCTTACATAATATTATTTTTCATATATCTATTCTTCAAAAATAAAATTAAAATTATCCAATTTATATTAAGTTAAAAAATGGTCACTATTAAGTGTTAATTATGTTAGATATATTAAAATTAAAAAGGTCGACAAAAGGGTACCACTATGCTGTACAGTGGGTATCGAGTAATGGATGTGTTAAATTTAAAATCAGTGATATAAAGTTATTATATACGAAAAACGATTCTGAGCAAAAACGGTCCGTCAGCCTACATTACTAAGTATATTTTATGATATTATTGCTGTTAAAGCAATTCATTTTACCATTAATGATACATTGATACAGTAGGTTGAGTTACATTTTGCTGAAAACATTGCATTTGAAAATATTGTGTGTATAAAATATAATACTTAATAAATTTTAAAATTTTAAGCACCCACAAAAAATATAATAAAATTACAACGAAATAACATTGTTATTCTTCATTTAAATATCTAATTTTATCAAAATTTGAACTTAAAATGTCTACAAAAAAAAAACTATGTAATTTGATTTTTTGGTTACGTTATTTAGCTACATACGAAAAACTGGGTTTTAAATTTTCAATTCTTAGCTATAAAAACTGAATATTTTATAAATTTTAACAACAAAATAATTTGAAAATGTTCGATATTTTGATGAATTTTACACAAAATTTGAACTTTAAATGTTTATAAAAAGAAGGCGGGCTCATGCATTTTGATTATTTTTAAACTGCTATTATAAAATTTTACAAAGAACCTTGTATTAGTTGTATTATATATTTTTCAAGCTTTTTGACCCTACAAAATTTCTTATGTTTACAATTAACAAAAAAAGTTTTTAAAAAATATTTTTAACATTTTATGACATATAGAAATTGATAATTTCAATATTCAGAATTGGGGATAGTAATTTTATATGTTAAATAGATCAACTAGTATGATAGTCAAAAAGTAAATTCATTTAGCGAAAAAAAGCATTCTCACACAAGATGCGCAGTAATAACAATATGTGAAAATAAAACGTTATGGGTGTTAACGCATACTAATGATAATTTATTATGCTCACTGTTCGTACGCATATATAGGTACTCTTTCTTAAAAATGGACTGTTTGGAACCTCCTTAAATTAAACTGATAAAATCTTCCTGGCTTTTTATCATAGAATAAGTAATATACTAATATCCACAATTCGCCTGTAAACATTTATCCTAAGTTTTATTCATAAACAATAATAACTTTACTGCTATGGTGGTTACCAATATTTCTAAAAGATTGATTATTAATAATGTATCGTACTATTGTGTGCAGATTACTATAATAGAACCTTTTAATCTTAAAGGTTTTTCCTGAGGTCTGAGGTATATCAGTATTTTTTTATTGGACTATTAAGATAATACGGGTAAATATTGAATTGTATTTAATGATTACTACATACCACGGATTATATATAATTTTAAAAGATAGTAGCCCAAGATCGTTTAATATATTTTATTTATAATCACATTTCATGTACGTACAATTAGTAAAACCCTAAAAGTTTTCAAAGGTTCATAATTTATTTTAGTTTAGATTTACTAATAGTTTGGTTAAACCTAACTATACGAACTTCCATCATTTGAAAAAAAATGCGGCGTAACAATATTATTTTTGATATATTAATATACATTTTTATTTAGTTAATAAAATAGTGTATTTTATTCGATTTTTTAAAATAGTTTTAAAAGAATAGGTACTTTAGGTTTAAGTACACATTGTTTTAGTCGATGATCTGATTGTCATTGTTATTTAAATTTATGACAAAAAAATACTCGAATCTAATTTTTACCATTTTCTTTTAGAAATGTACTTATACATAACATCTTTGCTGCGTGATTTGTTCTATTTTCACAACAAAAAGTTGATCATACATTTTCAATTTATTAATTTATTTAACGTTATATTGTGTGTACGACCCATGAAAGATTTCCTTTTTAATGTTTAATAAGCTTTGTTAAAAAAATCTTTTTACTAGATTTTTTTTATTTAAATGTATTAATGAGTATTCATTTAAATACATATATGTATAACTTGGTGTATAATTTAAAATTTTATTTGAGATTCCGACCGATTTAAATTTATAATAATAATAAATAAGCTATTAGCTGGGCGAAGTGTGCAATGTGAGATATTAATATTTGCAATGTCTGTATCGCGACCAACTTTTTATAATTGTAAAACAAACTTTTTCAAATGACAAATAGTCAATAATTTAATAAAATAATTTAGTTGTTTAATATAGTTTGATAAAATAACTAATTAATTGATATATAACGTAAGGTCAAAACTTATGTTGAATGGTAAGTGGTTAAATAGTGACTAACTAAAACACTAAGTAAATTAATTTTAACAATGGATAACATAATATTAGAATTGAATTTACAACTTAATATTTTAATGGGTTAATTAAAATGTATCATATATTATCATATTCATAAAGTATTATTTCTGTATTTATCAAAAAATGTATGCCTCGTTATTGACTATTGTTATAACAATGGTTTGTAGAAGTAATAATCGCAAGTCACAGTTGCGTAATTATATAATTACAACAAAATACACTACATAAATTTCAAATTCCCTAGCTTCTAAGTAAAGCAAATTTTAAAATTGTCTAAAATTTGTGATGTCATATGGTTCATATTTGGGACCTATGTTCTATAAATTCATTAAAAATATAATTAACAACGAAATTTCTTTATTTTACACTATTAATATGATTATGTTTTCAATAACTATTTTGAAAATCTCAGTATACTTTTCAAAAAGAAAAATTTTTTTTTATATATTTTATAAGTTAATTTTAAGACAGGCAGGCACGGATCCAGAGCAAAGATCTGGGAGAGGAGGTCAACAATTTTGTTACGTATTTATAGTATTTATAATCAATGGTAGTATCCAGTTGTAGGTCTTGGTCCTGGATCCATCTCTGAAAACTTAGGATAGAAAACTCAAAGTTATTAGACAACCAATTTTTTAAACTTTAAAACATAACTGGCACTCTGGTAGAACGCAAAAAAGGACATTAAAAATAACTATTTATAATTAGCATTTATTTTGTATAATTTTTAAAATTTGTTTAATATGAGTTTTGAGGATGTGTGGCTGCTGAATGATAACGCAGTAAAATCAACTTCTATTTCTGAAATGGAAATTACGAAGTAGTTAACTGAATGTTTCATCTCCTAGTTATCCATCCCTGCAGGATTAAAGCATCAACTTATATTTAAATAAAAAGTATACCTATAACGATTTGAATATTATGTATGAATGGACATAAAAGAATAATTTTTGGTAGTTAGGTCAATTATTATACGTATTTATTTATACAATATTTTTATTTTAATAACTATTGGGTATAAACGTTATGTAAAACTAGAAATAATATTATTTTATATCTCTGAATTTATTTAATTTGATTTACATTTTCCACTGTATGTTCTATTGTTGATAAAGCCAGACTTTGTAATGCCTGATTTTGCATACACATTTTGGATAATGTCATCGGATTTTTCTTTATACAGTCATTTTAAATGTACCTAAAAGAGTAAACCCAACAAAATACAAGTCGTCATATTTTTCTATCATACCTTATACCCGCATTCAATCGGACAATGACTATAGGGTCGCACACGTTGAACATGTGTTCGCATTAATACTTGTATATCTTATTTTATACCATGTGCATTTTATTATTGTTGGAATCTTTCTGAGGATTGATAAAAAAAGAGTGGTAAATTGCATTATTCTCGCGAATTGTAGGATTTATGATCCCTTGCAATAGGCATATTATACCACTAAATTCAATGGCATTTTAGATTCTGAGCTGAGCGATAAATGTATTGATTTTACAATGTTGTGTTTATCATCATGTTTTAGTGCAGTCAAATTGTTCTGATTTTCTTCATCAGTATCTTTTCTGATAGAAAAGTGAATCTAGTTGTTACTTTGGGGGTGGGGGGGGTCTAAAGTAAAAAATACCCAATCGTTTTTAAACGCACCGGGAAAAACAACAAAAAAATTATGGAAAAATGGGAATTTTTTCGTAAAGTAAATTTTGACAAAATGTATTTTTATTTTTAATATAATAAAAGAAATAATGACCGTATGTTTAAATAAACATTTTCTATACACCATAAAATTTTCGAAATATTTTGACTTTTTTTGAGCTATTTATAAGCATAATAATTTTTCGGGGTTTTCTTTATTTTTTTTATTATTATTATCGATAATATTTTTTTTAGTCGGTCAAAAAATTTGAAAATATAATACAATGTTTTTTATAACTTGTTGTAAGTGAAAATTAAAAAAAAAGTTGAGCATATTTCTAATTGTTTTTTTATAAGCGTCTAAAGTTGAAATTTCAAGAAAATACATAAAAATCACGAAAATTTGCAGTTTTTTTTAATTAAGAAATTAAAAAAAAAATTTCTATTTAAATCTTAAGATTTGAAAACTCGTCTTAAGATTTTCTATAAGTTTTTCCAGCTTTCTAAAAAAGAAAATATTTATCGGAAAATCAAACTTTTTTTATGAGCGTTTGAAATTAGACATTGAATGTTCACCCGTTTTCTCCGGGAACGATTTTCTTATTTTAATATAATTCAAAAAGGAATAATTGACGACGTTTGAAATTTTCAAAAATGTTTAGATAATCATTTTTTATACACCAAAAAAATTTATAAATATTTTGATAATTTTTAAGCTAATTGTAGGCTAAAGAAATTTTCAGTTTTTTCAAATTGTTTTCCTTTAAATATTAATAAAAACATTTTCGTTAGGTCAAATTTCTTGAAAATTTAATACAATGTTCCTCATAAGTTGTTAAAATATCAGATTAAAAATAAAAGTACATAGGCACAATTTTTTTTAAGCATTTAAATTTAAAATTTTGACCAAATTAAAATTTAAAGACTAATTATCTTCTATAATTACTACCAAAGATACTAGTATTATGCTGAGTGTGTGTAATAATTTGCAATTAACTATGTGTGATGTTGAACTAGTTTCTTTGCCATTCTACATAGTAAAAAACAGATATTCAAGTACTTCGCATTGTGATAAAAATATGAAATGTATTGTGATTGATTTTTACTATGACCTATTTTTTTTACTACCAACCATTATTCAGTAATTACATTAATTCAGTATATTAGTATATACTGAATATATACTATTTTAGTCATATTTTATGGCGTAGGTATAATATATGTTGAATAGAACCTATATCTAAATGAACATAAAATATTGTTTTTTTAAACACGGAAGGAATTAGACATTTTAACGATTTAATACTATATAAAGGTAAAAAGATAATCGATATTTATTGAATTTTTTTTTATATATATACTATTATCTATTATTTTCCTTGTTTTTTTTTTTAATGGTTAACAACATTTTTTTTTTTTGTTATTTTTAGAGAAGTATTATTAAAATAATAAATCAATTTTATAATATAAACAAATAAAAATCATTTAAAAACTATATTAATATACATAAGATAGACTTAAAGTCTAAAAAGCTTCTATAAAACTAACAAACCCTTAATAGATATAAATTGAAAACGTTTTATCGTTATTTTATGAGGTTTATTCATATTGCGTGCTTATAGTGACCCAATTTTTAATATACCTACATATTATATATTTACTTTATTATGTTAAACTTGTGTTGAACTGTCCTGATGTCTTTAAAAGCTTTTTTTTTAATTATTAAAGTGTAACTATAAAGCTGTATAAAAATATATAATAATATTTACTAGTAAAATAATTCAAGTTATAAATACATTTTGATATTTATTAACAAATTAAATTATGTTAAAATACAAATTTTAAGCTTATAGAAATTATAATGTAGGCACCTAATTGTAGCTTATAGAAATAACCTTAATAATAATTGTTTTCCAAAATAGTAAAAATGATTTAATAATTAATAAGATGTACATAATTTGGGGGTTTTTAAAATTTCCAAAAATATTTAATCAAAACCATATTTTAGTAGAAAAATATTTTGCCCGAACCTTATTTAATCCAAAAAATTATACATCAAAATCGTATTTCGTCCGAATAATATATACACCGAAAGTAAAACATATAGAAAATATTTCATCTGAAAAATTATCTTATACCTACCGAAAATATTTTATCCGAAAGTTGGGTTAATTTTCATGTAAACTCCGCGTTTCGGGGATATTATTTTCTAACAATTTATTTTCGGACGTAATATTTTCTAATAAAATATTTTATGGGTGTTTTATTTTCGTATCAAATAGTTTTTGGATATAATATTTTGTAGGTCACCCATAATTTTATCTTAACTTTATTATTTATGAACAATTTCATATATTATTTACCTTACAATTAACAGTAAATAACGTGTGACATAAAAATATAAATAACAATACATGATAATGTTATTATATTTCTGACGTAACTACATTTATATAAAATTTAAAATTGTTATGTTTCACCTCGTAATTTATCAAAAAAATTCTTAATAAAATAGAGCTTTAATATTATTTAGTTTTGTGTTTTCCAGAAATTATATTACATATTTGTCTTTTTTGAAGTATATAAATTGTATATTATTATGTATAGATGTGTTGTATCTTGTATATATTAATATAAATAAATAATATGTTTAAAATGTGTACTTTCGTAAAGTATCAGGACATTTTATTTTCGATGTAATTTTTTTAAGTTTTCTCCTGGTGTTATTATAATGGCATTTATAGTAATATTTATATATTTTTTACAAAGTAGTTTTTTTATTTTGCTATAAAGCTATATGTATATGCGTATATTTTCATAACGAGTCAAGTTAATGGGTATTTTTGATTTAAAATAGTAAGTACAAGGAAAGTGTTATGAGAAAAATGTCTTTAATTCTTATATAACATACTTGTTATATTGAGTATTTTAATAAATATTTAGTTTAATTTTAAAATTAATATTATATTTAACATAATTTAAATAGTACCTAATATTTAATTTTAGAAATGAACGTATTAAATATATTTGCAATATATATGCAAATTTACTTTAGATTCAACTCATACAGGTGTTAAGACAACTACAATGAGCATTGTTCTTGTATATTTTTCATTCTAGTTGAATAATAAATGGAATTTATTAAGAGCCAAGGCGCTTGAATATGAAGTTGGATACTATTTCTATCATATTATTATTTATACCACATTGATCTTTGGTAATATATTATATTAATCAATTATAATATTTATTTAAGAAAGAAATAAATGTTATACATTTTTTAATGTCTCAACTAAAAGAAAAATCATGGACTTGCAGTACTCTCCATATAAATTAATTTAATACTCTGCATTGTTCTATTAGTTAAAAAGGTTATTCTTTATGTATTACACATAAACTGTATGAACAATTTATAAACAGCATTATAATATCTTATATTAAATGATATTTCTTTAGAAACTATAAAATATGTACAATTTGTTGTATGATTGTTTAAGGAAATATTTTTAATGTTATACATTTTAAAACTAAGCATTACCTACAAAATAAAATACAAGTATCTATACTACTAACCGAAACCCTCAAAACTTCTTCGACACCACACCCTTGATTTTAAAAATCACAATAGACCCTCAACCCCTGCAGCTATCATATTAAATGGGTGTGGTACTATATTCTCACTTTTATTATACTCAGTATTCGATAATTTATTGTTTTATAATAGAAAATTTGAGGTGCCATGTCATGATTCACTCACTAGCTTCCCGAGGGCAGTATTGTTACCTTTAGGCGTTAAGTATCCTCAGAATAATAAAATAACTATTGTATTGTTAATAAACCCCCGAGTGATTATCAAGTGGATATAATGTTGTCTTAAAATGAGGATAAGACGAAAATTCATAACAATTATTTTTTCTATCTCGCAGGTTCTTCTGAGTGAGTTATGATGTAAGATTAACTTAGTTTTAGATTTTAATTCTGGTTCCACGCGGGTAATCAAAAATATTTTAACGATGGCAATAACGATATAATAAGATTTTGGAGAAAGGAAAAAAATAGTTGAGTAACAATGCTTTCTTTAAACAATAACATTAGAGGTTATGCAATGAAAATTGTGACATTTTTCTGGTCTTTATCAAAACAAAAAAAGTGTGTTATTAGGTAAATAAATAAATAGTTCATACTTTCATAGTATTCTATAATGTTAATTACAATTTACCTGTGTTTTGAAAATGTTTGTTCATAATATAATATAATACTAACAAATAAATAAATATATTGATACGTTTTATTTGTGTTTTTTATGTAATAAAATAAAATTTGAAGAAAATTTCTCTATTACTTGTTTTGAAATTGATTTATGGATCGTTTCATTTATATTATAATAAATATATTTATACTAAGTAATCCAGTTTTTTTTTAATTAAATAATTTACTTTAATACTAAAGTATTTTAAACTATTATTCACTATTTAAATTTAAACAAGTCTTATACAATGCCATCATAATATTTAAAGTGTGAACAGTAAACACGAAATATTTTGTATGATTTATTAATGATTTCTGTCAGTTATTAATTATTATAATGCATTTATATTAGGTATCTATTGTGTTTTAAATTAAATGTAGTATGTTTATTTTGAGCAGAACGGTTCGATGTCGTTTTCCCGTAGAACTGATTTTAAATTAATCAAAATATCTACAGGATACAAATATACAATAGAAAATGGTATTCATATCAAAATTGGCTATAATTATTTTTTATTCCTTTAATTATTAATTTTTAATAATAAGTATGGGGGTCTAGGTAATAAGTATTATATATAAAGTATTGAACTATAAACTACGATTTTATATTTATATGAAAAAATAACAATATTGAGAAAATAATTAATTTGTTTACACATTTTTACTATTATTATTATAATACATTTTAATTACTATTAAATGATAGTAAAAAATATAATTACTTGATAAACGAGGTTTGTTATAAACTAAAACATTTCATAATAAGATATTAAGATTTATTTAAATTTCATATATAGTATACATATATATACATGTAGGTGTAGCTGTGTAGGTTAATAATAATAGTGTAATACATTAATACCTAAATTATACCAGAGAACAGACTCCACATTAAGAGTCTTAAAGTGTAAATAAAAAAGAATTATATGCAGTAATGCACGATATACCTACTACAAAATAATTATTTAAAATTTATTTTGATTTTTAATAATGTCATTTTTATTCACGATTTTTTTTTAAAACTGATATTACTAAATACATAATTTACATTTCACGTAAATACTATTTACCATTTACCACTTATTAATTTATGATTATTGGTGATTATCAATTACCTATTATATTAATTTTACAAAAATATAATTCTTTATGTAAAAATTAATGCATTATTATAGGTTATATATGTTAGTGAGTAATTTAATAATTCGTATTTGTATTTTGTAGATGTTATCAATATTCCGAGGTATATGAATAGATAGAATTATTAGAATTGCATAAAGATTAGGCATAAGACATAATTACGTTCACCTGTATGGATTTATTTGTCTCAACAATAGCAATTGTCTAGGAACTCTTAATGAAATAAACCAATTATTAATCTCAATTTTTTTTTATCACGTGTTACAGGCGTCCATGAATTTGCCTGCGGACAAAGCCAAACTTCTAAAACAGTATGATGACGAAAAAAAATGGGACTTAATTTGTGATCAGGTATAATAAATATATTTTTTATTTTAATAATTTTATCATGGTATAAAATAATAAAACTTTTGAAAATTATTGTACAAATCGTTATTTAATATCTTTTTTAATTTGCACTGCCATGTGATTTTCTATTTTTATAATTTAATTTAATTTTTCCATGAAATGTTAGTGTGTAGCTATATGAGATTTTATTGACATCTGAACTTGTATATAAATAGAGACGAATGTAAATTTAATATTTTACCTCAGATATGGGTTTTACGTTTTGTAGTTACACCATAGAACATAAGAGGTTCTATTATAGTTGTACTTGTAATACTATTGAGATAGGTAGTAAATACATAATTGTTAGATAATATCACAAATTATACGAAATTAAAATGATTATTTTCATATAATTTGTGATAATATTTTAAGTTACGTTACACAATTATGTAATTGTTAACTCTATATAGGTACATATATTTAATACATCATATAATATTATTTTATAGCTGATTATCATTTAAAATAATAATAACAATTACCTAATGATTTTAAAAATAATGATATTTCTTATGAACACAAATTACAATACAGTATAGTAACACATGATATAAAAATACATATTCGTATATTACACTATATATACACATTTTATTCGTACAAATGCTTAAGTCGCAATTTGTAGGGGAGGTTGCCTGGGTGTGCTTAGCACACCCAATTTTGTAATTAGCACCCTCATAATTTATGCCATTTATGGTTTATTTTTGTTCTTATTTTGTATTATAAATTAAAATTCACTGTAAAAAGTTAATATATATTTATACTAACTATATAGTAGCTGTAAACTCGAATTGTATTTCACGTTTTAGTGTTCACGAGCGAATCGGCGTCGGTGTACTTCGCTTTGTGAACTAATTCGACCTAGATTGGTTATTCACCTGTGATATATTTTCGAATGTGGTTAAAACTACTCTGGCAAGTGTAGCTTTTTTGATATCTCTAAGAACAATCTCTGAATTTTTCGTCAACATATTTTTTGATTATATAACCTACCAACATATTAATTTATATATATTAATATATTGTACATCTCTTTTATTTTTGTAACCAAAGGAAACAGCGCACACTATATATGAACAAAATTAGTTGATTTTTGTAAGTCAAAATTAAAAACCTGTGTGTCACCCTACAACAAAAATGATGGGTTGAAAAACAAAGGTATAACACTCTGAGGCTCAAGTAATAATATGTGTGCAAATTTTTCCAAAATTGCTGGATACCAACAAATGCAAAATCATTTTTCTAAATAAAGAAAGAAGATTTAATTTTAGAATGGGGATGTGGGGGAAACTTAAGTCACAACTAAAAAGATAAATAGAGCTTTAACACTCCTAGTTTTTTCATTGAAATTACACCCACGACCAAAGTTATTAGCATAAATAAATATGTAGAATATATTGGGATTTGTAATAAAGCTATGCTTGTTTTTGAAGAGTGTGCCATTTTAAAATATTAAAAATTCTGTCTCAACTTAAGTCAACTATCAATTATATGTAGGTGTCTTGGTTTATATGGATTATACTTACCGCCTACTCACCAATTTAGTCTAATATGTTGGTGCCTATATTTTATTTTTGTATGACAAAAAGACATTGATAATAATAAATTATAATGATGAAAATCATAATTATATAAATACTATTTAGTATTTTTTTTATTATTAGTTTAACTATAATTAAAGTAAAGTAATATGGCCATTAAAGTAAGTAACTTATTAATAGTAACTGCCTCGGCGACTAGGACCATTGGCTACAAAAGATTTAATATAATTAAAGATATGGAGAATAAATTGTTACATTAGGTAAAAAAAACATACCTAATAAACCACTATTGGATGGAGAGAGAAAAAGAAAAAATACATATTATTTGTATGTAATTTTAAATTTGGTTATAAAGTTCTATCGCCCTAAGGAAATTGAGAACATTCGTGATACCAGTGTTTAGATTTTTAGCTAGATGGTGTGTTAAGTTGTGCTTCAGATGTTGAATTTCATACTTCCTGCATTCAGTTAGGACATGTTTGATCATTAGGGGATAATTGCAGGTTGGGCTTATAGGTGGATCTTCTTTCTTTATTAAGAAAATATGGGTTATTCTGGTATGGCCACAGAAGGATATGATTTTTAATTTCACTTAATTTAGTATTAGAAGCTCTTCCCATTCGTTTTGCCAAGAGTTGAGGATTTTTTTGTTAATTATTTGTTTAATGTCTGATATTGAGTATAATTGGCATTGGATTGCATCTGCTGACATAATGGCCTCTTTTTCAAGTTTATCCGCTCTTTCATTTCCGGTGATATCAGTGTAGTTTGGTATCCATATTATTTTTATATTAAAGTTTTCTTTTTGTAATGTGTGTATTTGATTTTATATTGCTTTGGTAGTTTCATTTGGTCTAAAAGAGTTTTGAATACTCATAAGAGTACTAAGAGAATCACTAAAAAATTATAATTTTTTGCATGTTTCCATTTTTAATAAGGTTAAGGACTTGAACTATAGCTTATGTTTTAACGGTGTTTATGGAACAGCCGTTGGGCAATCATAACATTATTTCTGTATCTTGATTTGTCACTGCTGTGCCTACTCCTTTGTCAGGTTTGGAACTATTTGTGTATATTTCTGTATAATTTTTATACGTTTATAACTATATCTTATTTGTGAAAAGTATTGTCTACATGTTTATGGTAATGTACAGTTTTTTAGAATTGCATTCATTTATAAATTAATGTTTATTTCGGTTGTTCAAGAGGGGGCTAGAGCATTTTCTCTAGTGATTATTCTAGCATGAGAGAAATTTACTTTTTTTAATATGTCTTTAATGTTTTCTATGATTTTAAGCTTGTTCAATTCTCTTTTGGATACTGTTGTGATAAGAATCTACGGATCTAAAGAGACAGCATTCCAACAATATTGTGAATGTTGTTGATTGGACTTGATTTGAAGGCATCTATGGAAATTCTTAAACTTGCATTATGTATTGTGTCAATCATTTGTAAATTGCTGTGCTTAACATTGTGAAACAAAAAGGATTCGTATTCAATTTTAGAAAAAAATAAAGCTTTGTATATTTGCAGTAGAGATTTAGAGTGGGCTCCCCAAGATGTATTAGCATAAGATTTTAAAATGTTTATCTTCAGCAGTGATTCTTTTCTTAGTATCTTGATATGGTATGTCCAAGTTTTTTTTGTATCGAATATTACTTCGAGGATTTTTAAACATTTTTTTATTTTTAATTACTATGTCTCCAATTTTTAAATTTATGTCTACCAGTATTTTTTTTTCTTGTGAAAAAAACACACTGGGATTTTTTCGCTGAGAAAATAAATCCTGTTTTATAAGACTAGTTATGAAGATAATTTATTGTTTCTTGTAGAGATATTTGCATACTGAGCTGGTTACTTCCATTACAGAAAAAATTTAAATCGTCTGGAAGTAGGGAACACTTTACAGGGAATTTAATAGTTTCGGTTATGCTATTGATAGCTATTAAAAAAAGAGTAACAGATTGGGTTGATCCTTGGGGGACGCCATTTACTTGCTGGAATTGAGGTAATATATGTTTATTTACTTTAACAGAGAATGTTCTATTGGTCAAAAAACTATCAATGAAGTTTAACATTTTTCTGTTACTTGATAATTTTTATATTTTGTGTGTGGACGCCATGTGGTGTTGTATGCTTTTGTAATGTCTAATATGATATCAGGCTACATGTCCTCTTTTGAACGACTTATATATTTAAGTCTATATATCGCGAAGACAGTTGTATGTACTTCTATATTGTTGGAAGCCGTGTTGTTGGAGAGATAGATAATTAGATTTTTCTAGAAACCAGCGCAATCATGAGTTAATATTTTTTTTCGAGAACCTTACACATTGTATTGAGAAGTAAAATGGGTCTGTACCCATTTGTTTCAAATTTGTTTTTACCAGGTTTAACTATTAGAATAGTAATTGTGTGTTTCCAAATAGATGATAGATGCCCAGATGGACTGAATATCTTATTGTATA